>MNCI01001978.1:27130-57020 GCA_015680685.1 Gnetum montanum | reverse complement strand
GAGTGCCTCTTGTTGCACACGTGATGGTGTTCTCTCTTAGAGTGTACTCCCTGAGAGAGCCTTGTGTTATGCATTTGAGAGCATTCTCAATGAGAGAGCCCTCATTGAGAGCATTCTGTTGGAGAGTGCTCTTCCTAGGAGTGGCTTCCCTGAAAGCGTTCTCCTTGAGAATGCCCTCCTTGAGAGTGTTCTCCGTGAGAGTGCCCCCCTTGAGCATGCTCAACGTGAGAATGCTCAACGTGAGCATGCTCTCTTTGGGAGCACCCTCCATGAGAACCCTCTCCTAGAGAGCATTATCACTGATATTCTTCTCCCTAAGAGCACCTTACGCTACGCATGTGAGAGCGTTCCCCTTGGGAGCGCCCTCCCTGAGAGCACCTTGCACTACGCATGTGAGAGCTTTCTCCTCGAAAGCGTCCTCATTGAGAACATTCTCATGGAGAGTGCCCTCCTTGAGAACGGTCTCCTCAAGAACACCCTTGTTATGAGCATTCTCTTGAAGAGTGCCCTTAGTTAGAGTGGTGTTTTTAAGAGCGTTCTCGCTGAGTGCACCCTCTCTGAGAGCGCCTTGCGTTACGCACGTGAGGACGTCCTTCATTAGAGCGGTGTTCCTGAGAGTGTTCTTGCTAAGTGCACGCTCTCTGAGAGTGCCTTGCATTACACACGTGAGGACATCCTCCTCGAGAGTGTGCTCCCTGAGAGCGTTCTCCTTAAGAGTGCCCTCCCCGAAAGCGCCTTTCGGTATGCACATGAGAGTGTTGTCGTTGAGAGTACCCTCCATGGGAGCGTTCTCCCTGAGTACACCTTGCACTACAAACATGAGAGCATTCTCCTGGAGAGCACCCTCGTTGAGAGTGTTCTCCTGGAGAGCACCCTTGTTGAGAGCGTTCTCCTGGAGAGCACCCTCGTTGAGAGCATTCTCCTAGAGCGTGCACTCCATGAGAGTGCCCTCCCTGAGAACAGGCTCATTGAGGACACCCTCTCCAATAGCATCCTCCTTAAGACTACCCTCCACGAGACCACCCTCTGTTAGAGTAGCCTCCTTGAGTGTGTTCTCCTTGAGATCACCCTCCCTAAGAGTGTTCTCCTTATGCTACGCTCATGAGAGTGTTCTTCTCGAGAGTGCCCTCGTTGAGAGCATTCTCTCGAAGAGCACCCTCCGTTAGAGTGGTGTTCTTGAGAGCATTCTCACTGAGTGCACCCTCTCTAAGAGTGCCTTGCATTACACACATGAGAATGTTCTCCTTAATAGCACGCTTGTTGAGAGCATTCTCATGGAGAGCACCCTCCTCGAGAGTGTTCTGGCTAAGAACACCCTCCTCGAGAGCATTCTTGCTAAGAGCACCCTCCTCGAGAGCGTTCTCGCTGAGAGCACCCTCTACGAGAGCGTTTTCTTTGAGGGTGCCCTTACTTAGTGCTCTCTCTCTGTGGATGCTCTTTTTGATAAAGCAGTCTTCGTGACGAAATTTATAAGGATGCAAGATGGTATGGCTGAAACTGGCCCAATCAGCATATATGGGGAGAGGTAGCGTTCTTCTTGGGAGCATCGCACGGTGTTGGCCCAACGGACCCTCGTGACTAAGTGTTGGCCAAATGGTCCCTCATGACCAACTATTGTCCAAACGGTCCCTCATGACCAACTATTGGCCCAACGGTCCCTCGTAACCAAGGGTTGGCCCAACAGTCCCTCATGACCAACTGTTGGCCAAATGGTCCCTCGTGACCAACTATTGGCCAAACGGTCCCTCATGACCAAGGGTTGGCCCAACGGTCCCTCGTGACCAAGTGTTCACCAAACGGTCCCTCATGACCAAGGGTTGTCCCAATGGACCCTCGTGACCAAGTGTTGGTCCAACGGTCCCTCGTGACCAAATTTATAAGGGTGCAGGATGTTATGGCTAAAACTGGTCCAATTAGCATATATGGGGAGAGGTATCATTCTCCCTAGGAGCACCTCACGGTGCTCTCATGAGAGTGCTCTCCATGGGAGCAACTCGCTTAGCTGCACTGGCACGAGCGCTCTCACGAGTCCAAGTGCTGGCCAAACGGATGCCCTCCTCGAGAGTGTGCTCCCTGAGAGCGTTCTCCTTGAGAGCACCCTCCTTGAAAGCACCTTCTCGGTATGCATGTGAGAGTGTTCTCCTTGAGAGCATCCTCTCGGAGGGCACCTTCCCTGAGAGCGGCCTCCCTCAGAGCATTCTCCTTGATAGTGCCTTGCACTACGCATGTGAGAGCGTTCTCTCGGAGCGTGCCCTTCCTAAGAGTGCCCTCCCTGAGAACAAGGGTTGGCCCAATGGAGCTTCGTGACCAAATTTATAAGGGTGCAAGATGGTATGGCTGAAACTGGCCCAATCAGCATATATGGGGAGAGGTAGCATTCTTCCTGGGAGCATCGCATGGTGCTCTCGCGAGAGCACTCTCATGAGAGTGCCTTGCATAGCTACACTGGCAAGAGCACTCTCACAAGAGCGCCTCATGCAACGCTTGCAAGAGCACTCTCCATGGGAGTTCCTCTTGTTGTGCACGTGATGGTGTTCTCTCTTAGAGTGTACTCCCTAAGAGAGCCTTGTGTTACGCATTTGAGAGCATTCTCAATGAGAGAGCCCTCGTTGAGAGCATTCTGTTGGAGAGCACTCTTCCTGGGAGTGGCCTCCCTGAAAGAGTTCTCCTCGAGAATGCCCTCCTTGAGAGTGTTCTCTATGAGAGTGCCCTCCTTGAGCATGCTCAACATGAGCATGCTCTCTGTGGGATTGCCCTCCATGAGAACCCTCTCCTAGAGAGCATTCTCACTGACAGTCTTCTCCCTGAGAGCATCTTATGCTATGCATGTGAGATCATTCCCCTTGGGAGCGCCCTCCCTGAGAGCACCTTGCGCTACGCATGTGAGAGTGTTCCCCTTAGGAGTGCCCTCCCTAAGAGCGCCTTGCGCTATGCACATGAGAGGTTTCTCCTCGAAAGTGTCCTTATTGAGAGCATTCTCATGGAGAGTGCCCTCCTTGAGAACGGTCTCCTCAAGAGTGCCCTTGTTATGAGTGTTCTCTCAAAGAGTGCCCTTCGTTAGAGTGGTGTTTCTAAGAGCATTCTTGCTAAGTGCACCCTCTCTGAGAGCACCTTGCATTACACACATGAGGACATCCTTTGTTAGAGCAGTGTTCCTGAAAGCATTCTCACTGAGTGCACCCTCTCTGAGAGTGCCTTGTGTTACGCACATGAGGACGTCCTTCGTTAGAGCGGTGTTCCTGAGAGCATTCTCGCTGAGTGCACCCTCTCTAAGAGTGCCTTGCGTTACACACGTGAGGATGTCCTCCTTGAGAGCGTGCTCCCTAAGAGTATTCTCCTTGAGAGTGCCCTCCTCAAAAGCGCATTTTGGTATGCACGTGAAAGTGTTGTCATTGAGAGTACCCTCCATGGGAGCGTTCTCCCTGAGTACACCTTGCATCACACATGTGAGAGCATTCTCCTAGAGAGCACCCTCGTTGAGAGCGTTCTCCTGGAGAGTGCCCTCATTGAGAGCCTTCTCCTGGAGTGTGCACTCCATGAGAGAGCCCTCCCTAAGAACGGGCTCGTTGAGGATGCCCTCTCCAATAGCGTCCTCCTTAAGACTACCCTCCACGAGACTACCTTCTGTTAGAGCAGCCTCCTTGAGAGCATTCTCCTTGAGATCACCCTCCCTAAGAGTGTTCTCCTTATGCTACGCTCATGAGAGTGTTCTTCTAGAGAGCGCCCTTGTTGAGAGTGTTCTCTCGAAGAGCATCCTCCATTGGAGCAGTGTTCTTGAGAGCGTTCTCGCTGAGTGCACCCTCTCTGAGAGTGCCTTGCATTACACACGTGAGAATGTTCTCCTTGAGAGCATGCTCGTTGAGAGCATTCTCATGGAGAGCACCCTCCTCGAGAGTGTTCTAGCTGAGAACGCCCTCCTCGAGAGCATTCTCACTGAGAGCACCCTCCTCGAGAGCGTTCTCATTAAGAGTGCCCTCTATGAGAGTGTTTTCTTTGAGGGTGCCCTTACTTGGTGCTCTCTCTCTGAGGACGCTCTTTTTGAGAACACGATCTTCGTGACGAAATTTATAAGGATGGAAGATGGTATGGCTGACACTGGCCCAATTAGCATATATGGGGAGAGGTAGCGTTCTTCCTGGGAGCATTGTACGATGCTTTTGCGAGAGCGCTCTCATAAGAGCATCTCACATAGCTGCACTAGCAAGAGCGTGCTCTCACGAGAGTGCCTCATGCAGTGCTTGCAAGAGCACTCTTCGTGGGAGTGCCTCCTGCTGCGCATGTGATGGTGTTCTCTCTTGGAGTGTCCTCCCTGAGAGAGCCTTGCGTTGTGCATTTGAGAGCATTCTCAATGAGAGAGCCCTCGTTGAGAGCATTCTGTTGGAGAGCGCTCTTCCTGGGAGTGGCCTCCCTAAAAGTGTTCTTCTCAGGAATGCCCTCCTTGAGAGCGTTCTTCATGAGAGCGCCCTCCTTGAGCATGCTAAACATGAGCATGCTCTCTATGGGAGTGCCCTCCATGGAGAGTGTTCTCACTAACAGCGTTCTCCCCGAGAGCACCTTACACTACACACATGGGAGCATTCTCCTTTGGAGCGCTCTCCCTGAGAGTGCCTTGCGCTACGCACATGAGAGTGTTCTCCTTGAAAGCACCCTCATTCAGAGCGTTCTCTTGGAGAGTGCCCTCCTTGAGAACGGTCTCCTTGAGGACGCCTTCCTTGAGAGCATCCTCCTTGAGAGCATTCTCCTTGAGAGCGTCCTCCCTGAGAGCACCTTCTGCTACGCACATGAGAGTGTTCTCATTGAGAGCACCATCTCGTAGGGCATGCTCCTAGAGAGTGCTCTCCCTGAGAGCAACCTCCCTCGTAGCATTTTCCCTGATAGTGCCTTGCGCTACTCATCTGGGAGTGTTCTCCTTGAGAGCACCTTCATTGAGAGCGTTCTCTCAAAGCGTGCCCTTCCTAAGAGTGCCCTCCGAGAGAAGGGTCTCCCTGAGGATGCCCTCCTTAAGAGCATGCTCTATGAGTGCATTCTCCTTGAGAGCACCCTTCGTTAGAGCAGCTTTTTAAAAAGCGTTCTCCTTGAGAGCATCCTTCATGAGAGCACCTTGCGCAATGCATGTGAGAGTGTTCTTGTTGAGAGTGCCCTCCTAGAGAGTGGCCTCCCTCCAATCATTCTCCCTGAGAATGCCATGCGCTATGCACATGAGAGTGTTCTTGTTGAGAGCACCCTCCTGGAGAGTGGCCTCCCTCCAAGCGTTCTCCTTGAGAATGCCTTGCACTACGCACGTGAGAGTGTTCTCCTCGAGAGCACCCTCCTCGAGAGCATCCTTCGTTAGAGCACCCTCCCTGAGAGCTCCCTCCATGGGAGAGTTCTTCCTAAGTACACCTTACACTATGCATGTGAGACTGGTCTCTTGGAGAGCACCCTTGTTGAGAGTGTTCTCTCAGAGTGCACCATCCATGAGAGTGCCCTCCCTGAGAATGGCTCGCTGAGTATGCCCTCTCCAATAGCATGCTCCTTAAGACTGCCCTTTGTGAGATTGTTCTCTGCGAGAGTGCCCTCTATTAGAGCAGCCTCCTTGAGAGTGTTCTCCTTGAGATCACCTTCCCTAAGAGCACCTTGTGCTATGCTCATGAGAGTGTTCTCCTTGAGAGCATCATCGTTGAGAGCATTCTCTCAAAGAGCACCCTCTGTTAGAGGGGTGTTTCTGAGAGCATTCTTGCTGAGTGCACCCTCTCTGAGAGTGCCTTGCATTACACACATGAGAATGTTCTCCTCGAGAGCATGCTCATTGAGAGCATTCTCATGGAGAGCGGCCTTTGTTAGAGCATTCTAGCTGAAAGCGCCCTCCCTGAGAGCGTTCTTACTAAGAGCGCTCTCTACAAGAGCATTTTCCTTAAGGGCACCCTTACTCGGTGCTCTCTCTATGAGAACGCTCTTTTTGAGAACGCGGTCTTCGTGATCAAATTTATAAGGATGTGGGACAGTATGGCTAAAATTAGCCCAATCAGCATATATAGGGAGAGGTAGCGTTCTTCCTGGGAGCATCGCATGATGCTCTTGCAAGAGTGCTTTCATGAGAGCGCACCTCGCATAGATGCGCTGGCAAGAGCGTGCTCTCATGAGAGCGCCTCATGCAGTGCTTGCGAGAGCACTCTCTGTGGAAGTGCTTCTTGATGCGCACATGATGGTGTTCACTTTAGGAGTGTCCTCCATCAGAGAGCCTTGCATTGTGCATTTGAGAGTGTTCTCAATGAGAGAGCCCTCGTTGAGAGCATCCTGTTGTAGAGCGCTCTTCCTGGGAGTGGCCTCCCTGAAAGCATTCTCCTCGAGAATGCCCTCCGTGAGAGTGCCCTACTTGAGCATGCTCTCTGTGGGAGCACCCTCCATGAGAACGCTCTCCTAGAGAGCTTCATCCATGAGAACACTCTCCTAGAGAGCACCCTCCTTAAGAGTGCACTCCCGGGGAGAACACTATCTCTCCCTATATATGTTGATTGGGCTAGTTTTAGCCATACCGTCCCGCACTCTTATAAATTTGGTCACAAAGGTTCATTCGGCCAATGCTTGGTCGAGAGCATCTCCTAAAGAATGTTCTCCATGAGAGCGGCCTTTTGGAGAGCATTCTCCTTGAGAGTGCCTTAGGCTATGCACGTGAGATTGTTCTCCTGGAGAGCGCCTTCGCTGAGAGATCCTTTTTGAAGGGTGCCCTCCCCGAGAGCGCTCTCCCTTAGAGTGACCTTCTTGAGAGCACCTTGCATTGTGCACCTGAGAGTGTTCTCCTTGAGAGCGTACTTGTTGAGATTGTTCTCTTGGATAGCACCCTTCTTGAGATTGGTCTCGCTAGGGGTGCCCTCTCTGAGAAAGTTCTCGTTGAGAGTGCCCTCCATTAGAGCGGCCTTTCGAAGAGATTTCTCCTTGAGAGGGCCCTCGCTGGGAGCATTCTCTGTCGAAGAGTGCCCTCCCTGAGAGAGTTCTCCCTGAGATCTACCTCAGTCAGAGTAGCCTCCATGAGAGCGTTCTCCTTGAGAGTGCCTTACACCCTGGTATGAATGTTCTCCTTGAGAGCGCCCTCCCCGTGAGCGTTCTGTCGGATATCATCCTCTGTTAGAGCGACCTCCATGAGAGCCTTCTCCATGAGAGCACCTTGCATTACGCACATGAGAGTTTACACCTTGAGAGCGTTCTTTCATAGAGCGCCCTTCCTAAGAGCACCCTCCCTCAGAACGCTCTCTGGTAGCGTTCTCCCTGGAGCACCCTCGTTGAGAGCAATCTCCCTAGAGAACGCCCTCTTTGAGAGCGGTCTACCTAAGAGCACCCTCATGGGGAGCAGTCTCCTTGAGAGTGGTCTTCGTAAGAGTGCCCTTCTTGAGAGTGATCTCATTGAGGATGCCCTCATCATGAACGTTCTCCCTAAAGCACCCTCATCAGGAGCAGTCTCCTTGGGAGCGGTCATCCTAAGAGTGCCCTCCCTGAGAACGCCATCCTTGAGAGCAATCTCAATGAGGATGCACTCATCAGGAGCATTCTCCTCGGAGCATCCTCATTGAGAGTGCCCTCATTGGGAGTAGTCTCCTTGGGAGCGGTCTTCCTAAGAGTTCCCTCCCTAAGGATGCCTTCATTGGGAGTGTTCTCCTTGGAGCGCCCTCGTTGAGAGCGGTCTCCCTGGAGAATGCCCTTCTTGAGAGCGGTCTTCTTAAGAGTGCCCTCCTTGAGAATGCCCTCCTTGAGAGTGGTCTCTCTGACAATGCCCTCATCGGAAGTGTTCTCCTTGGAGTGCCCTCCTTGAGAGCGTTCTCCCTGAGAGCATCCTCCNTAATGGAGGATGCTCTCAGGGAGAATGCTCTCAAGGAGGGCACTCTTCGACAAAACGCTCTCAATGAGGGCGCTCCAAGGAGAATGCTTTCGATGAGGGCGCTCCCCATGAGACTGCTCTCAAGGAGGACATTCTCAGGGAGGGCACTCTTAAGAAGACCACTCTCAATGAGGGTGCTCCAAGGAGAACGCTCTCGATGAGGGTGTCCTCTATGAGATTGCTCTCATGGAGGGCGTTCTTAGGGAGGGCACTCTTAGAAAGACCGCTCCCAAGGAGACTGCTCCCGATGAGGGCGCTCTCAACGAGGGTGCTCTAGGGAGAACGCTCTCAATGAGGGCATCCACAGTGAGATTTCTCTCAATGAGGGCGTTCTTAGGGAGGGCACTCTTAGGAAGACTGCTGCCAAGGAAACTGCTCTCGATGGGGGCGCTCTCAATGAGGGTGCTCCAGGGAGAATAATCTCGATGAAGGCATCCTCAGGGAGACCACTCTTAGGGAGGGCATTTTCAAGTAGGGCACTCTTACAAAGACCACTCTCAAGGAGACCACCCACTCTTAAGGAGACTGCTCCCCATGAGCATGCTCTCAGGNAGCGCCCTCATCGAAAGCATTCTCCTTGGAGCGCCCTCATTGAGAGCGTTTTGTCGAAGAGTGCCCTCCTTGAGAGCATTCTCCCTGAGAGCATCCTCCATTAGAGCATCCTCCATTAGAGCGGCCTCCGTGAGAGCGTTCTCCATGAGAGCGTTCTCCATGAGAGCATTCTTTCGTAGAGTGCCCTTCCTAAGAGTGTCCTGCTTGAGAATGCCCTCCTTGAGAGTGGTCTCCCTGTGGACGTCCTCATCGGTAGCGTTCTCCTTGGAGCACCCTCATTGAGAGCGGTCTCCCTGGAGAACGCCCTCCTTGAGAGAGGTCTCCCCAAGAGCGTGCTCATGGGGAAAGGTCTCCTTGAGAGCAGTCTTCGTAAGAGTGCCCTCCTTAAGAATTCCCTCCCTGAGAGCGGTCTCCCTGAGGATGCCTTCATCGAGATTGTTCTCCTTCGAGCGCCCTCGTTGAGAGCGCCCCCATCAAGAGCAATCTCCTTGGTAGCCGTCTTCCTAACAGTGCCCTCCCTGAGAATGCCCTCATTGAGAGCAATCTCACTGTGGATGCCCTCATCGAGGGTGTTCTCCCTGGAGCACCCTCATTGAGAGTGCCCTCATCAGGAGCAGTCTCCTTGGGAGCGGTCTTCCTAAGAGTGCCCTCCCTGAGAATGCCCTCCTTGAGAGCAATCTCACTGAGGACGCCCTCATCGAGAGCGTTCTCGCTAGAGCACCCTCATTGAGAGTGATCTTCTTAAGAGTGCCCTCCCTGAGAACGTCCTCCTTGAGATCAGTCTCATGGGGAGTGCCCTCGTTCAGAGCATTTTTTCGAAGAGTGCCCTCCTTGAGAGCGTTCTCCGTGAGAGCATCCTCCATTAGAGCAGCCTCCATGAGAGTGTTCTCCATGAGAGCACCTTGCGTTACGCATGTGAGAGTTTTCACCTTTAGAGCATTCTTTCGTAGAGTGCCCTTCCTAACAGCATCCTTCTTGAGAATGACCTCCTTGAGAGCGGTCTCCTTGTGGACGTCCTCATCGATAGCGTTCTCCTTGGAGCACCCTCATTGAGAGCGGTCTCCTTAGAGAATGCCCTTCTAGAGAGCAGTCTCCCTCAGAGCACACTCATGGGGAGCAGTCTTCTTAAGAGTGCCCTCCGTGAGAATGCCCTCCTTGAGAGCGATCTCCCTGAGAATGCCTTCATCAGGAGTGTTCTCCCTGTAGCACCCTCGTTGAGAGCAATCTCACTGAGGACGCCCTCATTGGTAGCATTCTCCCTGGAGCACCCTCATTGAGAGCATCCTCCTTAGGAGTAGTCTTCTTAAGAGTGCCCTCCCTGAGAACATCCTCCTTGAGAGCAATCTCACTAAGGACGCTCTCATCGGGAGCGTTCTTGTTGAGAGCGGTCTCCCTGGAGAACGCCCTTCTTAAGAGCGGTCTTCTTAAGAGTGCCCTCCCTGAGAACGTCCTCATTGAGAGCGGTCTCTCTGAAAGTGCCCTCATCAGAAGCGTTCTCCTTGGAGCACCCTCGTTGAAAGAGTTTTATCGAAGAGTGCCCTCCTTGAGAGCATTCTCCATGAGAGCATCCTCCATTAGAGCAGCCTCTGTGAGAGCGTTCTCCATGAGAGCACCTTGCGTTACGCACGTGAGAGTTTTCACCTTGAGAGTGTTCTTTCGAAGAGCGCCCTCCTTGAGAATGCCCTCCTTGAGAGTAGTCTCCCTAAGGATGCCCTAATCTAGAGCGTTCTCCATGGAGAGCCCTCATCGAGAGCAGTCTCCTTGAGAGCGGTCTTCATAAGAGTGCCCTCCCTGAGAATGCCCTCCTTGAGAGCGGTCTCCTTGAGGATGCCATCATTAGGAGTGTTCTCCCTGGAGCACCATCGTTGAGAGTTTTCAGCTTGAGAGCATTCTTTTGGAGAGTGGTCTTCCTATGAGTGCACTTCCTGAGAACGTCCTCCTTGAGAGTGGTCTTCCTGAGGACACCCACATTGGGAGCGTTCCCCTGGAGCACCCTCATTGAGAGCACCCTCATTGAGAGAACCCTCATCAGGAGCAGTGTCCTTGATAGCAGTCTTTCTAAGAGTGCCCTCCTTGAGAGCAATCTCCCTGAGGATGCCCTCATCTGGAGCATTCTACCTGGAGTACCCTTGTTGAGAGTAGTCTCCTTGGAGAACGCCCTCCTTGATAGCGGTCTTCCTAAGAGCACCCTCCCTAAGAATGCCTTCCTTGGGAGCAGTCTCCTTCAGGATGCCCTCCTTGACAAGGTCCTCCTTAAGAACGTTCTCTGTAAGAGTGCCCTTGGTTAGAGCTAGCCTTCGAAGAGCATTCTCCTTGAGAATAGCCTCCCCAAGAGTGCCTTGCACTATCCATGTGAGAGCGCTCTCCCCGAGAGTGCTCTCCTTGACTCATGCTTCGTGACCGAATTTATAAAGATGTAGGACGGTATGGCTAAAAGTAGCCCAATCAACATATATAGGGGGAGGTAAAGTTGACGATCGGTGGTAGTGATAGAGCGATACGTGGGTTTCTCCCCCAGGGATGCCTTGCCCTACCCACGATATTGTGCCCTCATTGTTCATGCATGTGACTCACGAGCCTTGTTGTGAAGAAGGATAATCTCAGACAATGTGGTGTCCTCATTTATGATTTGGGATAGATGGCATGTAGCATTGCAGGCATGTTCTCCATCAAAGCGCCCTTCGTTAGAGTGTTCTTTTGGACAATGCCCTTCCTAAGAGTGCCCTCCTTGAGAACACCTTCTTTGAGAGTGGTCTCCTTGGAGCGCCTTCATTAGGAGCGGTTTTCCTGAGTGCCCTCCCTACGAATGCCCTCCTTGAGAGTGGTCTCCCTGAGGAGGCTCTAATTCGGAGTGTTCTCTCTAGGGTGCCCTCATTGAGAGTGCCATCATCGGGAGTGGTCTCCTTGAGAGCAAGCTTGCTTAGAGTGCTGTCCCTGAGAACACCCTCATCGGGAGCATTCTCCCTGGAGCGCCCTCGTTGAGAGCGGTCTCCCTGGAGAACGTTGTCCTTAAGAGCAATCTCCCTAGAGAATGCCCTCCTTGACAGCTATCTCCCTGAGAGCACACTCATCGAGAGTGGTCTCTTAGAGAGCAGTCTTCCTAAGAGTGCCCTCCCTGAGAATGCCATCCTTGAGAGTGGTCTCCCTGAGGATGCTCTCATTGAAAGCATTCTCTCTGGAGCATAATCTTTGAGAGTGCGGTCATCAGGAGCAGTCTTTCTAAGAGTGCCCTCTCTGAGAATGCTCTCCTTGAGAGCAATCTCCCTTAGGATGCCCTCATCGGGAGCATTTTTCCTGGAGTGCCCTCTTTGAGAGCGCCCTCATCGGGAGCGGTCTCTTTAAGACCAATCGTCCTAAGAGTGCCCTCCCTAAGAACGCCCTCCTTAAGAGTGGTCTCCCTAAGGATGTCTTCATTAGTAGCATTCTCCCTAGAGTGCCCTCGTTGAGAGTGCCTTCATTAAGAGTGATCTCCCTAAGAACGTCCTCATCGAGAGCAATCTCCTTCAGAGTGATCTTTCAGAGAGTGCTCTCCTTGAGAACATCCTCCTTGAGAGTGATCTCGTTGAGGATGCCCTCATCGTGAACGTTCTTTCTTGAGTGCCCTCATTCGGAGCGGTCTCCTTGAGAGTGGTCTTTCTAAGAGTGCCCTCCCTGAGAATGCCCTCCTTGAGAGCGATCTCACTGAGGATGTCCTTAATTGGTAGCGTTCTACCTAGAGCACCATCATTGAGAGCACCCTCATCGAGAGCGGTCTCCTTGAGAGTAGTCTTCCTAAGAGTGCCCTCCCTGAGAACACCCTCCTTAAGAGTAGTCT
The DNA here is from genome assembly GCA_015680685.1 of Gnetum montanum. NCBI lineage: Eukaryota > Viridiplantae > Streptophyta > Gnetopsida > Gnetales > Gnetaceae > Gnetum > Gnetum montanum. The sequence goes on along the minus strand of MNCI01001978.1, from coordinate 44,802 downwards.
CCCTAAGAATGCCTTCATCCAGAGCATTATCCTTGGAGTGCCCTCGTTGAGAGCACCTTCATTGAGAGTGGTCTTCCTAAGAATGTCCTCATCGAGATCGATCTCCTTCAGAGTGATCTTTTAGAGAGTGCTCTCCTTGAGAACGTCCTCCTTGTGAGTGATCTTGCTGAGGATGCCCTCATCATGAACGTTCTTTCTGGAGCACCCTCATTGGGAGCAATCTCCTTGAGAGCGATCTTCCTAAGAGTGCCCTCCTTGAGAATGCCCTCCTTGAGAGTGATCTCACTGAGAACACCCTTAATTGGGAGCGTTCTCCCTGGAGCGCCTTCGTTGAGAATGCCCTCATCAGGAGCGGTCTCCTTGAGAGCGGTCTTCCTAAGAGTGCCCTCCCTGAGAACGTCCTCCTTGAGAGCAGTCTCCCTGAGAATGCCTTCATTAGGATCGTTCTCCTTGGAGTGCCCTCGTTGAGAGCACCTTCATTGAGAGCAGTCTCCCTAAGAACATCCTCATTGAGAGTGGTCTCCTTCAGAGTGATCTTTCAGAGAGAGCTCTCCTTGAGAACGTCCTCCTTGTGAGTGATCTCGTTGAGGATGCCCTCATCATGAACGTTCTTTCTAAAGCGCCCTCATTGGGAGTGGTCTCCTTGAGTGAGGTCTTCCTAAGAGTGCCCTCCCTGAGAACACCCTCCTTTAGAGCAATCTCACTAAGGACACCCTTAATTGGGAGCGTTCTCCCTGGAACACCTTCATTGAGAGTGCCCTCATCAGGAGCAGTCTCCTTGAGAGCGGTCTTCCTAATAGTGCCCTCCGTGAGAACGCCCTCCTTGAGAGCAGTGTCCCTGAGAATGCCTTCATCGAGAGCATTCTCCCTGGAGTGCCCTCGTTGAGAGTGCCTTCATTGAGAGCGATCTCCCTAAGAACATCCTCATCGAGAGCGGTCTCCTTCAGTGTGATCTTTCAGAGAGTGCTCTCCTTGAGAACGTCCTCCTTAAGATTGATCTCGCTGAGGATGCCCTCATCATGAACGTTCTTTCTGGAGCACCCTCATCAAGTGCGGTCTCCTTGAGAGTGATCTTCCTAAGAGTGCCCTCACTGAGAATGCCCTCCTTAAGAGCAATCTGACTGAGGATGCCCTTAATTGGGAGCGTTCTCCCTGGAGTGCCTTCATTGAGAGCACCCTCATCGGGAGCGGTCTCCTTGAGAGCAGTCTTCCTAACAGTGCCCTCCCTAAGAACGCCCTCCTTGAGAGCAGTCTCCCTGAGAATGCCTTCATCGGGAGCATTCTCCCTAGAGTGCCCTCATTGAGAGCACCTTCATTCAGAGCGGTCTCCCTAAGAACGTCCTCATCAAGAGTGGTCTCCTTAAAAGTGATCTTTTAGAGAGTGCTCTCCTTGAGAACATCCTCCTTGAGAGTGATCTCGCTGAGGACGCCCTCATCATGAACATTCTTTCTGGAGCACCCTCATTGGGAGCAATCTAATTGAGGACACCCTTAATTGGGAGCATTCTCCCTAGAGCGCCTTCGTTGAGAGCGCGCTCATTGGGAGCGGTCTTCCTAAGAGTGCCCTCCCTGAGAACGCCCTCCTTGAGAGCAATCTCACTGAGGACGTCCTCAATTGGGAGCATTCTCCCTTGAGTACCTTCGTTGAGAGTGGTCTCCTTGTAGAATTTCCTACTTGATAGTAGTCTTCTCAAGGTGCCCTACCTGAGAATGCCCTCCTTGAGAGCAATCTAATTGAGGACACCCTTAATTGGGAGCGGTCTCCCTAGAGCGGTCTTCCTAAGAGTGCCCTCCCTGAGAATGCCCTCCTTGAGAGTAATATAATTGAGGACACCCTTAATTGGGAGCATTCTCCCTAGAGCGCCTTCGTTGAGAGCACGCTCATTGGGAGCAGTCTTCCTAAGAGTGCCCTCCCTGAGAACACGCTCCTTGAGAGCAATCTCACTGAGGACGCCCTCAATTGGGAGCATTCTCCCTTGAGTACCTTCATTGAGAGTGGTCTCCTTGTAGAATTCCCTACTTGATAGTAGTCTTCTCAAGGTGCCCTCCCTGAGAATGCCTTCCTTGAGAGTGGTCTCTCTGACACTGCCCTCAGCAAAATTGTTCTCCTTGAAGCACCCTCGTTGAGAGTGTTTTATCAAAAAGTGCCCTCCTTGAGAGCATTCTCACTGAGTGCATCCTTCATTAGAGCGGCCTCCATGAGAGCGTTGTCCATGAGAGCACATTGCGTTACGCACATGAGAGTTTTCACCTATAGAGCACCCTCCTTGAGATCAGTGTTGCTGGGGACATCCTCCTTCAGAGCGGTCTTCCTAAGAGTGCCCTCCCTGAGAACACCCTCCTTGAGAGTGGTCTCCCTGAGGATGCCTTCATTAGGAGCGTTCTCCCTGGAGTTCCCTCATTGAGAGTGCCTTCATTGAGAGCAGTCTCCCTAAGAACGTCCTCATCAAGAGCGGTCTCCTTCAGAGTGATCTTTCAGAGAGTGCTCTCCTTGAGAATGTCCTCCTTGAGAGTGATCTCGCTGATGATGCCCTCATCATGAACGTTCTTTCTGGAGTGCCCTCATTGGGAGCGATCTCCTTGAGAGCGGTCTTCCTAAGATTGCCCTCCCTGAGAATGCCCTCCTTGAGAGCAATCTCACTGAGGATGCCCTTAATTGGGAGCATTCTCCCTGGAGCGCCTTCGTTGAGAGCGCCCTCATCGGGAGCAGTCTCCTTGAGAGCGGTCTTCCTAAGAGTGCCCTCCCTGAGAATGCCCTCCTTGAGAGCAGTCTCCCTAAGAATGCCTTCATTGTGAGCATTCTCCCTGGAGCACCCTAAACCCTAAACCCTAAACCCTGGAGTGCCCTCATTGAGAGCACCTTCATTGAAAGCGGTCTCCCTAAGAACGTCCTCATCGAGAGCGGTCTCCTCCAGAGTGATCTTTCAAAGAGTGCACTCCTTGAGAACATCCTCCTTGAGAGTGATCTCGCTAAGGACGCCCTCATTGTGAACGTTCTTTCTGGAGCACCCTCATCAGGAGTAGTCTCCTTGAGAGTAGTCTTCCTAAGAGTGCCCTCCCTGAGAACGTCCTCCTTTAGAGCAATCTCACTAAGGACATCCTTAATTGGGAGCGTTCTCCCTGGAGTGCCTTAGTTGAGAGATCCCTGATTGGGAACAGTCTCCTTCAGAGCCGTCTTCCTAAGAGTGTCATCCCTGAGAACACCCTCCTTGAGTGCAATCCCACTCAGGATGCCCTCAATTGGGAGCGTTCTCCCTGGAGCACCTTCGTTGAGAGTGCCCTCATCAGGAGTGGTCTCATTGAGAGTAGTCTTCCTAAGAGTGCCCTCCCTTAGAATGTCCTCCTTGAGAGCAATCTCACTGAGGATGTCCTCAATTGGGAGCGTTCTCCCTGGAGCACCTTCATTGAGAGCGGTCTCCTTGTAGAATGCCCTACTTGACAATGGTCTTCTCAAGGTGCCCTCCCTGAGAACGCCCTCCTTAAGAGCGGTCTCTATGACACTGCCCTCATCAGAATCATTCTCCTTAGAGCACCCTCGTTGAGAGCATTTTGTCGAAGAGTTCCCTTCTTGAGTGCGTTCTCACTGAGTGCATCCTTTATTAGAGAGGCCTCCATGAGAGCATTCTCCATGAGAGCACCTTGCGTTACGCACGTGAGAGTTTTCACCTATAGAGTGTCCTCCTTGAGATCGGTGTTGCTGGGGACGTCCTCCTTGAGAGTGGTCTCCCTGAAGATGCCTTCATCAGGAGCGTTCTCCCTGGAGTGCCCTCATTGAGAGCACCTTCATTGAAAGAGGTCTCCCTAAGAACATCCTCATTGAGAGTGGTCTCCTTTAGAGTGATCTTTCATAGAGTGCTCTCCTTGAGAACGTCCTCCTTGAGAGTGATCTCGCTGAGGATGCCCTCATCGTGAACATTCTTTCTGGAATGCCCTCATCGGAAGTGGTCTCCTTGAGAGCAGTCTTCCTAAGAGTTCCCTCCCTGAGAATGTCCTCCTTGAGAGCAATCTCACTAAGGATGCCCTTAAGTGGGAGCGTTCTCCCTAGAGCACCTTCTTTGAGAGTGCCCTCATTGGGAGCGGTCTCCTTGAGAATGGTCTTCCTAAGAGTGCCCTCCCTGAGAATGCCCTCCTTGAGAGAAATCTCACTGAGGACGCCCTCAATTGGGAGTGTTCTTCGTGAGAGCGTTCTCAATGTGAGCACCTTGCATTTCACATGGGAGAGTTGTCACCTTGAGAGCATTTTTTCGGAGAGCACCTTTCCTAAGAGTGACCTCCGTGAGAATGCCCTTTTAGGGAGCTATCTCCCTGAGAACGTCCTCATCGAGAGTGGTCTTCTTCGAGAACGCCCTTCTTGAGAGTTGTATCCCTAAGATCGCCCTCATCAGGAGCGGTCTCCTTGAGAGTGGTCTTCCTAAGAGCATCCTCTCTGAGAACACCCTCCTTGAGAGCGGTCTCATTGAGGATGCCTTCATCGGGAGCGTTCTACCTGGAGTGTCCTCGTATGAGGCTCATGTCTCGAAAATCCCTTGTTTTGGCTGTGCGATGCACTGTCTTTTGGTTTCACGAAGGAGCTTTCGGTTGTGCGGTCACTTGACGATGAATTCGGGTAGGTGTTACCCTACATCCCTGAGAACATCCTCCTTGAGAGTGGTCTCCCTGAGGATGCCTTCATCGGGAGCGTTCTCCTTGGAGTGTCCTCGTTTAGAGCACCTTTATTGAGAGCAGTCTCCCTGAGAACATCCTCATCGAGAGTGGTCTCCTTCATAGCAGTCTTTTGGAGAGTGCCCTCCATGAGAACATCTTCCTTGAGAGTGATTTCGCTAAGGACGCCCTCATCGTGAACATTCTTTCTGGAGCGCCCTCATTGAGAAAGGTCTCCTTGAGAGCAGTCTCCCTAAGAGTGCCCTCCCTAAGAATGCCCTCCTTGAGAGTAGTCTCCTTGAGGATTCCTTCATTGGAAGTGTTCTCCCTGGAGTGCCCTCGTTGAGAGCACCTTCATTGAGAGCAGTCTCCCTAAGAACGTCCTCATCGAGAGCGGTCTCCTTTAGAGTGATCTTTCAGAGAGTGCCCTCCTTGAGAACGTCCTCCTTGAGAGTGATCTCGCTAAGGACGCCCTCATCATGAACATTCTTTCTAAAGCACCCTCATCGGGAGCGGTCTCCTTGAGAGCGGTCTCCTTGAGAGCGGTCTTTCTAATAGTGCCCTCCCTGAGAATGCCCTCCTTGAGAGCAGTCTCCTCGAGGATGCCTTGATTGGGAGCATTCTCCATGGAGTGCCCTCGTTGAGAGCACCTTCATTGAGAGCGGTCTCCCTAAGAACATCCTCATTGAGAGCGGTCTCCTTCAGAGTGATCTTTCAAAGAGTGCCCTCCTTTAGAACATCCTCCTTGAGAGCGATCTTGTTGAGGATGCCCTCATCGTGAACGTTCTTTCTGGAGCACCCTCATCGGGAGTAGTCTCCTTGAGAGCGGTCTTCCTAAGAGAGCCCTCCCTGAGAACGCCCTCCTTGAGAGCAATCTCACTGAGGATGCCCTTAATTGGGAGCGATCTCTATAGAGCACCTTCATTGAGAGCAGTCTTCCTAAGAGTTCCCTCCCTGAGAACGCCCTCCTTGAGAGCAATCTCATTGAGGATGCCCTCAATTGGGAGTGTTCTCCCTGGAGCGCCTTCATTGAGAGCGCCCTCATCGGGAGAGGTCTTCCTAAGAGTGCCCTCCCTGAGAATGCCCTCCTTGAGAGCAATCTCACTAAGGACACCCTCATCAGGAGTGTTCTCCCTGGAGCACCCTCATTGAGAGTGGTCTCCCTGTAGAACACCCTACTTAACACCAGTCTTCTCAAGGTGCCCTCCCTGAGAATGCCCTCCTTGAGAGCAGTCTCTCTGACACTGCCCTCATCAGAATAGTTCTCCTTGGAACATCCTCGTTGAGAGTGTTTTGTCGAAGAGTTCTCTCCTTGAGAGCGTTTTCATTGAGTGCATCCCTCATTAGAGTGGCCTCCGTGAGAGCGTTCTCCATGAGAGCACCTTGCATTACACATGTGAGAGTTTTCACCTATAGAGCACCCTCCTTGAGATCGGTGTCGCTGGGGACATCCTCCTTGAGAGCGGTCTTCCTAAGAGTGCCCTCCCTGAGATTGCCCTCCTTGAGAGCAGTCTCCTTGAGGATGCCTTCATCAGGAGCATTCTCCCTGGAGTGCCCTCGTTGAGAGCGCCTTCATTAAGAGTGGTCTCCCTAAGAACTTCTTCATCAAGAGTGGTCTCCTTTAGAGTGATCTTTCAGAGAGTGCTCTCCTTGAGAACGTCCTCCTTGAGAGTGATCTCGCTAAGGATGCCCTCATCGTGAATGTTCTTTCTGGAGCACCCTCATTGGGAGCAGTCTCCTTGAGAGTAGTCTTCCTAAGAGTGCCCTCCCTGAGAATGCCCTCCTTGAGAGCAATCTCACTGAGGACACCCTTAAGTAGGAGCGTTCTCCTTGAAGCGCCTTCGTTGAGAGCGCCCTCATCAGGAGCGGTCTCTTTGAGAGTAGTCAGTGCCCTCCCGCCCTCCCTAAGAATGCCCTCCTTGAGAGCAATCTCATTGAGGACGCCCTCAATTGGGAGCATTCTCCCTACAGCACCTTCGTTGAGAGCGCCCTCATCAGGAGCGGTCTCCTTGAGAGTAGTCTTCCTAAGAGTGCCCTCCCTGAGAATGCCCTCCTTGAGAGTAATCTCACTGAGGATGCCCTCATCAAGAGCATTCTCCCTAGAGCACCCTCGTTGAGAGTGGTCTCCCTGGAGAATGCCCTACTTGAGAGCGGTCTTCTCAAGAGTTGTTCATTGTGGATCGAGGATAACCATTTCGCAGGTGCCTCCATCAGAGTGGCCTCCATGAGAGCATTCTCCTTGAGAGCGCCTTGCGCCCTCATGTGAATGTTCTCTTTGAGAGCATCATCATTGAGAGTGTTCTTTGGAAGAGTGCCCTCCCTGAGAACACCCTCCTTAAGAGTGATCTCTGTAAGGATGCCCTCTTAGAGAGCATCCTCGTTAAGAGAGTTCTCCATGAGAGCTCGCTCCGTTAGAGTGGCCTTTCGTAGAGCGTTCTCTTTGAGAGTGCCCTCCCCGAGAGCACCTTTCACCACACACGTGAAAGTGCTCTCCTTGAGCTAGTCCTTCATAACCAAATTTATAAGGGTGCGGGACAGTATGGCTGAAACTGGCCCAATCAACATATATAGGGGGAGGTAGAGTTGACGAGCGGTCGGAGTGATATAGAACGATACGTGGGTTTCTCCCCCCAGGGATTCCTTGCCCTGCCCACGATATCGTGGCATCGTTGTTCATGTCCGTGACCCGCGAGCCTCGTTTGCGAAGAAGGATAGCCCCAGATTTACAATTTTGAGATAAAAGGCTTGCAGTGTTGTGGGCATGTTCCATGGTGTTGGTTTCCCTAGAGCATTATTGTTGGAGCAACCTCATTGAGAGCTCCCTCTTGGTAAGTGCTCTCCATCAAAGGGACCTCCCTGAGCATACTTTGCATTATTCATGCGAGAGTGTTCTCCTGGAGAGCACCATTGTTGAGATTGTTCTCTTGGAGAGCTATCTCCATTAGAATACCGTCATTGAGATCGGTTTTATTGGCGATGAGAGCATTCTCTTTGAGAGCTCTCTCCCTTAGAGCGACCTCTCTCAGCGTGTTCTCCTCTAGAGCACCTTGCATTGTGCACGTGAGAGTGTTCTCCATGAGAGCGCCTTTGTTGAGAGCATTCTCTTGGAGAGTGGCCTCCATTAGAATGCCTTCCTTAAGAGCGGGCTCCATGAGATTGCCCTCCATGAGAGCATTTTTTTTAGGAGTGCCCTTCATTAGAGATCATTCTTCATAGAGCGCCCTCGTTGAGATTGTTCTGTCGAAGAGTGCCTTCGTTTAGAGGGTGCCCTTCACAAGAGCATTTTCCTTGAGAGCGACCACTGTGAGAATGTTCTTCCTAAGGATGTCTTCTCTAATTATCTTGTGCTACATCCATGAGAGTGTTCTCCTTGAGAGCTCTTTCTCAGAAGGTGCCCTCTTAGAGAACGGTGTTCGTTAGTGCAATCACCCTCAGAGCGTACGACCTGAGATCACCTTGTGTTACGCACATGATAGTGTTCTCCCTGAGAGCGCTATTATTGGGAGTGTTCTCTTGGAGAGCATCCTCCATTACAGTGCCCTCGTTGAGATCGGTCTGGCTGAGGATGCCCTCCTTGAGAGCGTTCTTCTTCAGAGCACCCTCTGTTAGAGCGACCATCTGAAGAGTGTTCTCTTTGAGGGTGCCCTCTCCTAGATTGTTCTTCATAGAGTGCCCTTGTCGAGATCGTTCTATCGAAGGGTGCCCTCATTTAGATCACCTTTGCTGAGATCGTTCTTCCTAAGAGTGGTCTCTATGAAATTTCTCTCCTTGAGAGCTTCCTCCATGATGGTGTTGTCCATGGGAGCACCTTGCATTATGCATGTGAGAGTGTTCACCTTGAGAGTGTCGTCATTGAGAATGCTTGGATCGGAGAGTGCCCTTCCTAAGAGTGCCCTCCCTAAGAACAGTCTCGCTGAGGATGCCCTTCTGGAGAGGCTTCATCCTTAAGAACGTTCTCGGTGGTAGTGGCCTCTCTAGGAGCATGCTCCATTAGAGCTACTTTTCGGATAGTGTTCTCCTTGAGAGCACCTTCCCCGAGAGTGCTTAGTGTTAGTCGTTTGAGAGTGTTCTCCTGGAGAGTGCCCTCATTGAGAGCTCACTCTCGAAGGAGGCCCTCCCAGAAAGATGCCCTCCTTGATAGTGTCCTCCTTGAGAGCATTGTACATGAGATCGCCTTTCCTAAGAGTGTTCTCCTGGACAGCACGTTGCTAAAGTGGCCTTCCATTTGAGCATTCTTCGTGGAGCATCCTCATCGAGAATGTTTTGTTGAAGAGCACCCTTCTTGAGCGCGGCCTCCAGTAGAGCAGCCTTTACAAGAGTGTTCTCCTTGAGAGCGGATACGATGAAAGTGTTGTCCATGAGAGCACCTTATGTTATGCACATGAGAGTGTTCACCTCGGCAACGCCCTCATTGAGCACATTCTTTTGGAGAGTGCCCTTCATAGAAGTGCCCTTCCTGAGAATGCCCTCCTCGAGATTGGCCTCCTAGAGGATGCCATGCTTAAGAGCATCTATCTTAAGAACATTCTTCATGAGATCACCCTCCCCAAGAGTGCCCTCCTTGAGAGCATTCCCATGGAGAGCTTTCTACGTTAGAGTGGCATCTCGAAGAGCGATCTCCTTGAGAGCATCTTTCCTGAGAGCGCGTTGCGCTACGTTATAGTGTTCTGTAGGAGGGCACTCTCGTAGAGAGCTTTTTCTTGGAGGGTGCCCTCCCAGAGAGTACTCTCCCTTTGAGCATTCTCCCTAAGAGCACTTTGCGTTATGCACGTGAGGATGTTCTCCTTGAGAGTGCCTTTGTTGAGCTACCTTCGTATTAGAATGTCATCCTTGAGATCGGTCTTATTGGGGATGCCCTCCTTTAGAGAGTTCTACATGAGATCACCCTCCTTGAGAGCGTTCTCATTGAGAGTGGCTTTTCGAAGAGCATATTCTCCTAGGGAGGGTACTCGTCGTCAGCGTTCTCTGTGGAGTGCCCTCGTTGGGAGTGTTCTATCAAAGAGTGCTCTCGGTGAGAGCGTTCTCCTTGAGATCGGCCTGTGTTAGAGTGGCATCAGCGAGAGCATTTTTCTTGAGAGCATCATGTGCTCTCGTGTGAGTGTTCTCCTTGAGAGCATCCTCGTTAAGAGCACTATTCAGGACGATGTCATCAGGAACAGTCTCCTTAAGAACGTTCTACATGAGAGTGCCATCGCTTAGAGCGGCTCCTCTGAGAGCGTTCTTCTTGAGAGCGCCCTCTTCGAGAGTGACCTGTGCCACCCACGTGAGAGCGCTCTCCCTGAGAGCACTCTCCTTCAGGTGCCGCATTGTGACCAAATTTACAAGGGTGTGGGATGGTATGGTTGAAACTGATCCAATCAAAATATATAGGGGGAGGTAGAGTTGACGAGCGGTCGAAGTGATATAGAGCGATACGTGGGTTTCTCCCCCCAGGGATGCCTTGTCCTACCCATGATATCGTGGCCTCGTTGTTCATGTCCATGACCCACGAGCCTTACTACGAAGAAGGATAGCCCTGGAGAAGACGGTGTCCTTGTTTACGATTTGAAATGAAAGGCTTGCAGCATTGCGGGCATGTTCTGTGGGGTCAGTTGCCCTGGAGCATTGTTCCTGGAGCACCCTCATTGAGAGCTCTCTCTTGGAGAGTGCTCTTCATCAAAGAGAGTACTTTGCGTTATGCATGCGAGAGTGTTCTCCTGGAGAGCACCATTATTGAGACTATTCTCCTGGGGAGCTACCTCCATTAGAACACACTCCTTGAGATTCGATTTCGCTGGGGATGCCCTTGTTGAGAGCGTTCTCTTTAAGAGTATTCTACATGAGATCACCCTTCTTGAGAGTGTTCTCCTTGAGAGGTCTCTCCCTCAAAGAGACCTCCCTCAGAGTGTTCTCGTGTAGAGCACCTTGCGTTGCGCACATGAGAGTGTTCTCCCTGAGAGCGTTCTCTTGGAGAGTGGTCTCCATTAGAATGCCTTCCTTGGCAGTGGGCTCCTTGAGATCATTCTTCTTAGGAGTGCCCTTCATTAGAGGGGCCTTCGGAAGAGCATTTTCTTTGAGATCATTCTGTCAAAGAGTGCCTTCTTTTAGAGCGCACACTTCATGAGAGCATTTTTCCCTGAGAGCGGCTTCTGTGAGAATGTTCTTCCTGGGGATGCCTTCTTCGATTATCTTGCACAATGCACGTGAGAGTGTTCTTCTCGAGAGCACCCTTGTTGAGAGCTCTTTCTTAGAAGGTACCCTATTTGAGAGTAGTCTTCGTTAGAGTGAGCATCCTCAAAGCGTTCAACCTGAGAGCATCTTGTGTTACGCACATGAGATTGTTCTTCTCAAGAGCACCATTATTGGGAGCATTCTCTTGGAGAGCATCCTCCATTGCAGTGCCCTTGTTGAGAGTGGTCTACCTGAGGACGCCCTCCTTGAGACCGTTCTTTTTTCTGAGTGCCCTTTGCAAGAGAGACCATTTGAGGAGTGTTCTCTTTGAGAGTGCCCTCTCCCAGAGCGTTCTTTCTAGAGTGCCCTCATGGAGATCATTCTGTCGAAGGGTTCCCTCATTTAGATCACCTTTCCTGAGAGCATTCTTCCTAAGAGCGGTCTCTATGAAGGCATTCTCCTAGAGAGCTCCCTCCATGATGGCGTTATCCATGGGAGTGCACTTGTGTTATGCACGCGAGAGTGTTCAGCTTGAGAGTGCCATCGTTGTGAACGCTTGGATCGGAGATTACCCTTCTTAAGAGTGTGTTCCCTGACAACACCTTCCCTGAGAATGGTATCGCAGAGGGCGCCCTTTTGTAGAGTGTCCTCCTTAAGAACATTTTTCCCGAGAGCGCTTTTGTTGCGATCATTCTCTCGGAGAGCTATGTTCATTAGAACTCCCTCTTTGAGATTGGTCTCTCTGTGGATGCCCTCTTTGAGAGCATCATCCTGAAGAGCATTCTATGTGAGATCACTCTCCAGTGGAGCATTATCATTGAGAGCACCCTCCGTTAGAGCGTTCTCTTCAAAAGGGATCTCTGTTGGATAGTTCTCTCTTGGAGTGTCTTTTTTGAGAGCGTTTTGTCGAAGAATGCCCTCCTTGAGAGTGTCATTGCTGAGAGCGGGCTTCGCAAGAGCGTTATCCATGAGAGCAGCTTGTGTTAAGCACATGAGTATTCACCTCAAGAGTGCCCTCATTGAGAGCATTCTTTTGGAGAATGTAGCCCTCCATGAGAACGCCTTCTCGGAGGACGCCCTCTTTGCGATCGTTGTCCATATGAGCGCCTTCCACTGAAAGTGCCCTATATTAGAGTGTCCTTTTCGAGAGCATTCCCCTTGGGATCACCTTTCGCTATGCACATGAGTGTTCTTCTCAGGATCACCCTTTCTGAGTACGTTCTCTGGTAGAGCGCCCCTCCCAGGAGTGCCCTCTGAGAACGCCTCTCTAAGAGCAGTCTCCCTGAGGATGATCTTGAAAAGAGCATTCTGTTTGAGAGGGCCATCATCAAGAGTGTTCTCCCAGGATCAACCTCGTTGAGAGCATCATGTTAAAGAGTGCCCTCCTTGAGGGCGCTAACCGTCAGAGGCACCTCCGTTGGAGCGGACTTCATGAGAGTGTTTTTGATTAGAACAACTTGCGTTACACAGGTAAGAGTGTTCACGTGGATAGTGCCCTCTTTGAGAACACCCTCTTCGGGAGCAGTCTTTGTGAGGACGATGTCCTCGAGAGCATCCTCCTTATGAACGTTCTTCTTGAGATCGCTCTCGTTGAGAGCTTTCTCCATTAGAATGGGCTTTTGGACTTTTTTCTCCTTAGGAGCATCTTCCATGAGAGCACCCTCGTTGAGAGAGAGCTCCCTCTTGGAGGGCATAGTCACGAAGGTTTGTCTTCCTGGGAGCGACCTGCATGAGAGTGTTCTCCTTGAGAGCAACCTTGTGTTAGGCACGTGAGAGTGTTCTCCTTGAGATCGGTGTTGTTGCGAGCATTCTCATGGAGATTTCCCTGTATTAGAACGTCTTTCTTGAGATTGGTCTTGTTGGGGATGCCTTGCTTGAGAGCATTTTCCTTGACAACACGGACCGTTAGAGTGGCCTTGTGAAGAGCCTTCTCCTGGAGATGTCCCTCGCGGGGAGCATTCTCCCAGGAGCACCCTGGTTGATAGCGTTTTGTCGAAGAGTGCCCTCATTGAGAGTGCCCTCATCAAGAGCGTTCTCCTTGAGAGTAGCCATCATCAGAGCAGGCTCCACGAGGGCGTTATCCTGGAGAGTCGTATCCATGAGAGCACCTTGCACCCTCGTGTGAGTGTTCTCCTCAAGAGCATCCTCATTGTGAGTAGCCTTCCTAAGAGTGCCCTCGTTGAGAAGGCCCTTACTGAGAGCAATCTCCCCAAGGACACCCTTCTTGAGAGTGTCCTCCTTAAGAACATTCTCCGTGAGAGTGCCCTCACTTAGAGCAACCCTTGGGAGAGCATTCTCCTTGAGTGAGTGCTCCTCTAGAGTGGGTTCTGCAACGGAGGTGAGAGTGCTCTCATTGATATGGTCCTTGGTGACCAAATTTATAAGGGTGTGGGATGGTATGGCTGAAACTGGCCCAATCAACATATATAGGGGGAGGTAGAGTTGACGAGAGGTTGGAGTGATAGAGTGATATGTGGGTTTCTCCCCCCAGGGATGTTTTTCCCTGCCCATGATATCACGGCATTGTTGTACAAGTAGGTGACTTGCTATCCTTGTTGCGAAGAAGGATGACCCTGGAGAAGGTGGTGTCCTCATTTATGATTTGATTCAGGTGACCGTTTGGTGGTCATAGCACATCAAAAATAGCCTTTGGTGGATTCAAGGACACAGGTAGCACCTTCCCTTGGAGTAGCTTGCAAAGTTTGAGCGCATGCTCAAACGCAATTCATAAGTTCTTCAAGGGTTAGGAGAAGTCGAAGGGACATTTGAGGCGCATGTCTCGAAAATCCCTTGTCTTGGCTATGGCACGTTGTGTCTCTGGGTTTCACGAAGGAGTTTTCTATTTTTTGGTTGCTTGACAGGGAATTTAGGAAACGCTGAAATTCGTTTCTAGAGAGTTGTGAGATGGAAGCCAACACTGATGTCTCTATGGGATCGAACGATCCCATGTGGAAATGATGTCGAATGATTTCATGCGAACGGTAGCGTTGATTTGGTGTGGTCGAGGAGGCAGAGCATCTGGATGTCCCCATAGGGTAGTGTTGAGCGCATGCCGTCTCTGCCTATTCACCAATTCGATTGCCTAGTAGCGCATGGATGGTAGTGGCGAGTTCACCTAGACGAGTGGAGAGACGAAGAGTGACTTGTTCTCTCTTGTTCTCCATGCACTTGTGGGTGCTTCGCTATTGGTTGCAACTTAAGGAATCTAGTGATTTAGGTGACCATTTCATGATCATAGCACATCGAAAATAGCCTTTCCTGGACAGAAGGACATAGGTAGCGCCTTCCCTTGGAGTAGCTTGTGAAGTTTGAGTGCATGCTCAAACAAGGTCGTAAGTTATTCAAGGGTTAGGAGAAGTCGGAGGGATGTTTGAGGCGCATGTCCTAAAAATCCCTTGTCTTGGTTGTGGCACGCTATGTCTCTGGGTTTCATGAAGGAGTTTTTGGTTGCTAGGTCACTTGACGAGAAATTCGAGTAACGCCGAAATTTGTTTCTCTAGAGTTGCAAGATCGAAGTCGGCAGTGATGGCCCTACGGGATTGAGCTTACCATGCAGAAATGATGTTGAATGGTTTCGTGCGAATGGTAGCGTTGATTTGGTGTGGTCGAGGTGGTAGAGCATTTGGATGCCCCCACAGGGTAGCGTCGAGCACATGCCATCTTCTCCTATTCATCGATTTGATTGCCTAGTAGTGCATGGGTGGTAGTGGCGAGTTCACCTGGACGAGTGGAGAGACAAAGAGGGACTTTTTCTCTCCTGTTCTCCATGCACTTGCGGGTGCCTCACTATTGGTTGTGGTTCAAGGACTCTATTGTTTCAGGTGACCATTTCATGGTTGTGGCACATCGAAAATAGCCTTTCGTGTATTCAAGGACACAGGTAGCGCCTTCCCTTAGAGTAGCTTGCAAAGTTCGAGTGCATGCTCGAACACGGTCATAAGTTCTTCAAGGGTTAGGAGAAGTCGGAGGGATGTTTGAGGCGCATGTCTTGAAAATCCCTTGTCTTGGCTACGGCACGCTGTGTCTCTAGGTTTCACGAAGGAGTTTTCTATTGCTTGGTCGCTTGACGGGAAATTCGGGTAACACCAAAATTCGTTTCTCTAGAGTTCCAAGATCGGAGTCATCCCTGATGGCCCTACGGGATTGAACTTACCATGTGGAAATGATGTTGAATGATTTCATGCGAATGGTAGCATTGATTTGGTGTGGTCGAGGAAGCAGAGCGTTTGGATGCCCCCACGGGGTAGCATCGAGCGCATACCGTCTCTGCCTATTTATCGATTCGATTGTCTAGTAGCGCATGGGTGGTAGTGGTGAGTTCACCTAGACAAGTGGAGAAATGAAGAGCGACTTGTTCTCTCTTGTTCTCCATGCCCTTGCGGGTGCGTTGCTGTTGGTTGCAATTGGTAGACTCTATTGATTCGGGTGACCGTTTCGTGGTCATAGCACATCGAAAATAGTCTTTGGTGGATTCTAGGATACAGGTAGCGCCTTCCCTTAGAGTAGCCTGTGAAGTTTGAGCGCACGCTCAAACATGATCATAATTTTTTCAAGGGTTAGGATAAGTCAGAGGGATGTTTGAGGTGCATGTCTCGAAAATCCCTTATCTTGGCTATGGCACGCTGTGTCTCTAGGTTTCACGAAGGAGTTTTCGGTTGCTCGGTCGCTTGACGAGTAAATCGGGTAATGCTGAAATTCGTTTCTCTAGAGTTTACGAGATCAGAGTCGGTAGTGATGATTCTATGGGATTGAAATTACCATGTGGAAATTATGTCGAATGATTTCATGTGAATGGTAGCATTGATTTGGTGTGGTCGAGGTGGTAGAGCGTCTAGACGCCCCCACGGGGTAGCATTGAGTGCATGCCATCTCTGCCTATTCATTGATTTGATTGCCTAGTAGCGCATGGGTGGTAGTGGCGAGTTCACCTAGACAAGTGGAGAAACAAAGAGTGACTTGTTGTCTCTTCTTCTCCATGCCCTTGTGGATGCGTCACTGTTGGTTGTGGTTGGAGGACTCTATTGATTCGGGTGACAGTATCGTGGTCGTAGCACATCGAAAATAGCCTTTGGTGGATTCAAGGTCACAGTAGCATCTTCCCTTGGAGTAGCTTGCGAAGTTTGAGCACACGCTCAAACATGGTTGTAAGTTCTTCAAGGGTATTAGTAGTCAGAGGGATGTTTGAGGCAAATGTCTCGAAAATTCCTTGTCTCGGCTACAGCGCACTGTCTCTCTGGGTTTCGCGAAGGAGTTTTCTGTTGCTCGGTCACTTGAAGGGAAATTTGGGTAACGTTGAAATTCATTTCTCTAGAGTTGTGAGATTGGAGTCTGCACTGATGGCTCTACGAGAGGGAAGGATCCCATTGGAAAATGATATCGAATGGTTTCGTGCAAACGGTATCATTGATTTGGTGCAGTCGAGGTGGTAGAGCATCTGGACACCCCCACGAGGTAGCATTGAGCGCATGCCTTCTCTACCTATTCACCGATTCGATCACCTAGTAGCGCATGGGTGGTAGTGGCGAGTTCACCTGGACGAGTGGAGAGACGAAGAGGTACTTGTTCTCTCTTGTTCTCCATGCCCTTGCGGGTTCGTCGCTATTGGTTGTAGTTGGAGGACTCTATTGATTTGGGTGACGGTATCGTGGTCTTAGCACATCGAAAATAGCCTTTGGTGGATTCAAGGTCATAGGTAGCGGCTTCCCTTGGAGTAGCTTACAAAGTTTGAGCGCACGCTCAAACACAGTCATAAGTTCTTCAAGGGTATTAGTAGTTGGAGGGATGTTTGAGGTGGATGTCTTGAAAATTCCTTGTCTCGGCTGCGGCGCGCTGTGTCTCTTGGTTTTGCGAAGGAGTTTTCTGTTGCTTGGTCACTTGATGGGGAATTTGGGTAACGTTGAAATTCATTTCTCTAGAGTTGCGAGATTGGAGTCCGCATTGATGGATCTACAGGAGGGAAGGATCCCTTTGGAAAATGATATTGAATGGTTTCATGCGAACGGTATCGTTGATTTGGTATGGTCGAGGTGGCAGAGTGTTTGGATGCCTCCACGGGGTAGCGTCTAGTGCATGCCGTCTCTACCTATTCACCAATTAGATCACCTAGTAGCACATGGGTGGTAGTGGCGAGTTCACCTGGACAAGTCTAGAATCGAAGATGGAGTTGTTCTCTCTTGTTCTTCATGCACTTGCGGGTGCATCGCTGTTGGTTGCAATTCGAGGACTCTATTGATTCGGGTGACCATTTCATGGTCGTAGCACATCAAAAATAGCTTTTCATGGATTCAAGGACATAGGTAGCACCTTCCCTTGGAGTAGCTTACAAAGTTTGAGCGCAAGCTCAAACACGATCGTAAGTTCTTCAAGGGTTAGGAGAAGTCAGAGGGATGTTTGAGGTGCATGTCTCAAGAGTCCCTTGTCTTGGCTATGGCATGCTATGTCTTTGGGTTTCACGAAGGAGTTTTCTATTGCTTGGTCGCTTGATGAGGAATTCAGGTAACGCTGAAATTCGTTTCTCTTGAGTTGTGAGATTGGAGCTGGCACTAATGTCAATACGGTATTGAACGATCCCATGCGGAAATGATGTGGAATGATATCGTGTGAACGGTAGCGTTGATTTGGTGCGGTCAAGGTGGTAGAGTGTCTTGACACCCCCATGGGGTATCGTTTAGTGCATGCCTAGTAGCGCATGGGTGGTAGTCGCGAGTTCACCTGGATGAGGCAAGAAACGAAGAGGGACTTGGTCTCTTTTGTTTTTCATGCACTTGCGGGTGCCTCACTTTTTGTTGCGGTTCGAGGACTTTATTGATTTGGATGACCGTTTCGTGATTGTAGCATCTCGAAAATAGCCTTTCGTCGGTTCAAGGACACAGGCTTGCGTT
>MNCI01001978.1:19630-24630 GCA_015680685.1 Gnetum montanum | reverse complement strand
ATGCACATGGTTTTCTCTCGTTGGTCATAGTCTTGCGCTCCCGTCGCAGCGACGAAGAACACTGGGGCGGGGGGACCACGACGGTGGTGTCGCATGGGGACGGGACTTCGTGGGGAGAGCATGTGCTTGGCCGAGGCATGAGACGTTGTGTCGAAATTACGCTTGGCACGTTCGACGGATCGATGGCCCGAAGGGCATGCCATCGCCCAGGCAGGCTTCGGGGCATTGATCCGAAGCGTTCGAAGGAGGGGGCTTAGGTTCCCTCTCAATGGAGGATGTGTGGTCATCGTCCGTGAAGGATAGGCAACTCACAAAGGGAGAGTGTACACCTGGGTGAGAGAGAGTCACGGAGCTCTACGTTTACTATCAAACGGCTTTTAGAATACAAAGGCTAGACGCGAGGGGGACATACGAGGGCCACTTTTTTCTTCCCCGGGCCATGTGGTTCCGTGGGAGTGAGGGGATAAGATGTGATGGCTCTCTTCTCCCATCACACATGTTCTAGGCGAAATGCTACCCTTGGCCTATGGGTTGCAGGGTACATCGTTGCTTCGGGCAAATGCGGGGGGCATTGAGCCAAATAGCTACGGTGCTGGTGCTTCGTGGGTTGTCATCCCGCGCACCCGTGGGTTGCGTAGCAGGGTCCTCGTTGGGAGGGTGGTCGGCACCACCCTTGTTCGGACGTCGATGCTGGTCACCTTCCTCGGGTGGCATCTACTTCTCTTTCCCTAATTCAAGGGTGCGAGTGGCACCAAAGATACGATGAACGTCCGCCATGGCGGCCAACCGGGGTCGGTGACCCCAACCACGACTCTCGACAATGGATATCTCGGCTCTCGTTTCAATGAAGAACGTAGCAAAATATGATACTTTGTGTGAATTGCAGAATCCCATGAATCATCGAATCTTTGAACACAAGTTGCACCCAAGGCCTAGGTCGAGGGCACATCTGGCTGGGTGTGATGAAAGATCCTAGGGCACGCCCTCTTCGCCCTGTGCGAGGGGGCAATGGCTGTGGTCATCCGTGTCTCCCGAGGTGTAGTTAGGCTGAAAAGTTACCGTCGTTCGTGTTTTCTGGCTTCTCCCTGGATGGAGCAATGGATGGTGGTGGTGGTCTGTGTGTTCCCTACGCTGAGCGTGCATGAGGTACATTGGCCCCCTCCCCGCCCTTCTCCTTCGGTGTGATGCGGGACCATGCGACCGGCGGGGGCGATGTTCCTCCTTTGCGTCACGCATAGGAGGGGTGATGCTCCATCTTCGCAGTGACCCCAATTCAGGCGAGGGTACCCACCGAGTTTAACCATATAACTAAGTGAAGGAAGAGAAACTTACAAGGATTCCCCTAGTAATGGCGAGCGAACCGGGAACAGCCCACCGTGAAAATCTGGCGGTGGTGGCCGCCTGAATTGTAGTCTGCAGAAGCATCCCCTACGGAGGACCGAGCCTAAGTCCCCTGGAAGGGGGCACACGGGGCGCTATCTGCAAGTCGGGTTGTTTGGGAATGCAGCCCTAAGTGGGTGGTAAATTCTGTCCAAGGCTAAATACGCGCGAGAGACCGATAGCGAACAAGTACCATGAGGGAAAGATGAAAAGGACTTTGAAAAGAGAGTTAAAAAGTGCTTGAAATTGTTGAGAGGGAAGGGAAGCGGATGGAGGCCAACGTTGCTTCCTAGCCGGACGTGGAGCGGAGCGTGTACGCTTCGGTCTGTCGCTCGGTTCGGGAGGTGAGTTCTCGTGGATCGGCGCCGTGGCACAAGCATGCGCAACTGGCTACGCGTGTGGTGCCACTACGACGGTCGAGGGTTCAAGCGTGCATCCCATGGAGGGGGGGTCCTGCGGCACCTGTGTGCTTGGGATGCAAATTACGTGGGCTTTCCATTTGACTTGTCTTGAAACACGGACCAAGGAGTCTAACATGCGTGCGAGTCGTCAGGTTTGGAAACCTGCACGGCGCAAGGAAGCTGAAAGGCAGGATCCATGTGCAGGCGCAAAGCACTGTCCACTGACCTTGATCTTGTTGAGAAGGGTTCGAGTGAGAGCATGCTTGTTGGGACCCGAAAGATGGTGAACTATGCCTGAATAGGGCGAAGCCAGAGGAAACCCTGGTGGAGGCCCATTGCAATACTGACGTGCAAATCCTTCATCTGACTTGGGTATAGGGGCGAAAGACTAATCGAACCGTCTAGTAGCTGGTTCTCTCCAAAGCTTCCCTCAAGATAGCTGGAGCTCGCGTTCTCGAGCTTTATCAGGTAAAGCAAATGATTAGAGGCATCGGGGGCACAACGCCCTTGACCTATTCTCAAACTTTAAATAGGTAAGATGGTGCGGCTGCCTCGATGAGCCGCATCAACGAATCGAGAGCTCCAAGCGGGCCATTTTTGGTAAGTAGAACTGGCGATGTAGGCTGAACCAAAAGTTGAGGTACGGTGCCTAACTACACGCTAACCCAAAACCCACAAAGGGTGTTGGTTGATTAAGACAGCAGGACGGTGGTCATGGAAGTTGAAATCCGCTAAGGAGTGTGTAACAACTCACCTGCCGAATCAACTAGCCCTGAAAATGGATGGCGCTTAAGCGCGCGACCTATGCTCAGCCATTGGGGCAAGTGCCAGGCCCCAATGAGTAGGAGGACGCGGCGGTCCGTTGTGAAGCCTAGGGCGTGAGCCTGGGTGGAGCGGCCACCGGTGCAAATCTTGGTGGTAGTAGAAAATATTCAAATGAGAACTTTGAAGATCAACGTGAAGAAAGGTTCCATGTGAACAGCACTTGGACATGGGTTAGTCGATCCTAAGAGATGGGGGAGCCCCTTCCAATGGGTGCACTCCGCACGAGATCTCGAAAGGGAATCGGGTTAACATTCCCGAACCGGGACATGGCGGTGGACGGCAACATTAGGGGATCCGGAGACGTTGACGAGGGCCCTGGGAAGAGTTATCTTTTCTTTTTAACAGCCTACCCACCCTGAAATCAGCTCAACTGGAGATAGGGTCCAGCGGCTAGAAGAGCACCGCACGTCCTGCGGTGTCCGGTGCACCCTCAGCGGTCCCTGAAAATTCGGAGAACCGAGTACCGTTCATGCCCGATCGTACTCATAACCGCATCAGGTCTCCAAGGTGAACAACCTCTGGTCCATAGAACAATGTAGGTAAGGGAAGTTGGCAAAATGGATCTGTAACTTCGGGAAAAGGATTGGCTCTGAGGGTTGGGCCTAGGGGTCTGCGCCCCGAACCCGCGGGCTGTCGAGGGCCTGCCTGAGCTGCTTCCGTGGCGACGGTAGGCCCTCACGTGTCGGTCGGGCGACGGACGCAAAGCGCCCTCCCCCCCTCCACGGGGGAGGGCTTTCCCTAGGCAACAAACAACCAGCTTAGAACTGGATCAGACAAGGGGAATCCGACTGTTTAATTAAAACAAAGAATTGCGATGGTCCCTGCGGATGCTGACGCAATGTGATTTCTGCCCAGTGCTCTAAATGTCAAAGTGAAGAAATTCAACCAAGCGCAGGTAAATGGAGGGAGTAACTATGACTCTCTTAAGGTAGCCAAATGCCTCTCATCTAATTAGTGATGCACATGAATGGATTAACGAGATTCCCACTGTCCCTACCTACTATCTAGCGAAACCACAGCCAAGGGAATGGGCTTGGCAGAATCAGCGGGGAAAGAAGACCCTGTTGAGCTTGACTCTAGTCTGACTTTGTGAAATGACTTAAGAGGTGTAGAATAAGTGGGAGCCACTTGTGGCGCAAGTGAAATACCACTACTTTTAACGTTATTTTACTTACTCCATTGGTCGGGAACGGGGCACGGCCCTGGCTTTTGGACCCAAGATGCGCCTCGGTGCGTCGATCCGCGTGGAAGACAGAGTCAGGTGGGAAGTTTGGCTAGGGCGGCACATCTGTTAAAAGATAACGTAGGTGTCCTAAGATGAGCTCAACGAGAACAGAAATCTCATGTGGAACAGAAGGGTAAAAGCTCATTTGATTTTGATTTTCAGTACGAATACAAACCGTGAAAGCGTGGCCTATCGATCCTTTAGATCTTCAGAATTTGAAGCTAGAGGTGTTAGAAAAGTTACCACAGGGATAACGGGCTTGTGGCAGCCAAGTGTTCATAGCGACGTTGCTTTTTGATCCTTCGATGTCAGCTCTTCCTATCATTGTGAAGCAAAATTCACCAAGTGTTGGATTGTTCACCCACCAATAGGGAACGTGAGCTGGGTTTAGACTGTCATGAGACAGGTTAGTTTTACCCTACTAATGATGCACGCCGCGATAGTAATTCAACTTAGTACGAGAGGAACCGTTGATTCACACAATTGGTCATCATGTTTGGTTGAAAAGCCAGTGACACAAAGCTACTGTGTGTCGGATTATGACTGAACGCCTCTAAGTCAGAATCCATGCTAGAGGTGGTGCCTCTTTCCTTGTCGGTTGCTACGCGACCTGTGGTAGGAGTGGCTTCGTTGCTCCCGTTGGCATGTGTCGATGGTACCCCCTGGTCCTGCCTGCACAGTGGGGGCACTAGGGGCCATGCAGTTTCATTTCGAGCGGTCGGCGAGAAGAATCCTTTGCAGACAACTTAAATACACGATGGGGTACTGTAATTGGCAGAGTGGCCTTGCTACCACAATCCACTAAGATTCGGCCTCTTATCGTCGAGATTCGTGATCCTCACTCCTCTCGCCCTCGTCCTCTTTCTCTTTCGCTTTGTCTCCCTCCGCAGACGCCTTGCCGCATTTCGTCCCCTCACCAAAATCTTCGTCTTGTGGGGTCATGCATTTTTTTTGAGAGAGATGTGTGTCTTCCCCTTCACGGGCACATGCATCATCACACACACACACACGCGTGCATGTGCGAGTCCCTTTCTTCTGAGGCAAATCCTGGTCCGTTGGAATATGTTTTTTGATCTCGCGATTGGGAAACTCACCTACGCGGGGCCCTTTTGTTCATTTTCGTCGTGTTGGCAGCGAACGTCCCCTCTGCCTGTGAGGTCGCACGAAGT
>MNCI01001975.1:467265-510352 GCA_015680685.1 Gnetum montanum | reverse complement strand
TGTGATCCCAATGTCTTCTCAAAAGTGTGATGTATGAGACCTCCCAAAAGTCCTAAAAAAATTGAGATTCCAATTGAGATTCTTCCAAACTCTCCCTTCTGAGATTCTTCTTCTTTTGAGATTCTTCCTCCCTCCTTTGAAGCCTTTTTATAAACAAGGCGATAATATAATATCTACCTTGGCATAAATATTGCTGGTACCTTAATCCTAAATATTTTATATGCACTTGCACCCGAATGAAAATGGCTGGAAAAATTTAAATTCGAAACACCAAGCTCGAATGTGAAGGCACTAGGCCTGGAACTGCCATCGAATACTTCCAAAAAAATATATCCCGCCTTGCCAAAAATCGCTGGCAACCACCACCGCGGAAGAAGTCTCTACCGCTGCATCCGGTGTCATTGTTCTGTACATTTGGTTGTTGGAGGAGAAAGATCTGGAGATAGAAACGATGTATTGGACATATGACCCTAGACATGGGATTTTTGGTTGCCTGGAACTATTTTATTTTGCCCCAATTTCGCTTAGGGATTCCTACATTTTTGTGTTTCTGCAGATCATTTTTTAATTCTTGCCATAGATTTCAAGGTTAAGGGCAAATGTAACAGAGATCTGAGCATCAGAGAATTTGGCATTAGGTAAGGTAGGTTAGGAAAGGCCCTGCAATGGCCAGAAAAATCTTCATGCGGTGCATGCGTTGCAGGACACATCAGCGTCATCGGAGGCGGGTGGATCAATTGCATAAGAAATTTGAAATTGAAACGGTTTCTGCCTTGGAAGTGGCAACGCCTAAGAGAGTTCTTCTTCCACCTTGAATCCACGTCCCTACAAAAAAAATTTTTGTTTGTTTTTGGCACTACGCGACCAGCAGAGATGTCACTGATTTAGGGCCAAAAGGAATAGTTGATTCTATGTGAAATGAAAGCCATTACAGGGCAAAGAGAACCTTGCATTCCCCTGCCTTGGTACCAACGCGATTCTTGTGAAAAAAATGGCATTCTCCTGGACTGTTTTCATTTCTTTACAGTAATTTCGTCTATTTCCTCCCAATGCATACAGTGGATGGAACTGTGTTTGTTTTTTTTGCAGTAAAAACGTTATCCAAACCTTACAATAGTGACTTTGATATTTCTCATTGATGCATCCATAAACTGGATTGTCTCTTTTAGCTTTTCAACTCCTTTCATCCTTCCCTTTGTAAAGGAGCATGATGAATTTTTCTTTCCTTGATATTAACTCTTGAAAATGAAAATATTATATCTTCATTTCCTAATTTTCTACATGAAACCTCTAGTATAAAATATCAATAAGGCTCAACCATCATATATATTTTTTCTTTGAATATCTTCTATGGCTTATTCATATTTTATCACCTTTGCTGTTCCGTGAAATGGCTAAATGTGCCAACACCTACCTTGACTAAATAAGAGTAACATCCATTTAGAGTTGGCCAACCAGTGCATCACTATCCTATTAGGACTAGTGGAGGACATTATCACCACTATTTGTGGGTGGTTGTGTCTAGCTAGTTTCCTAGTGATCCAAGTTAACAACTATAAGGGGGATTTCCAAATCATTATGGGAAGACCATGGCTAAGCACAATTGATGTGTGCCTAGGAATACGTGATCTTTCCCTATAAATATCAAAAGAAAATATGTTTGGAAAGATTGAGAAGAAGAAAGTTCCATGCATCGCATACAGTGACACAGGGTGCAACTGCTTGCAGAAGTCCTAGTTTGTACAATGCTTAGCATTGATTGCATGCAACTAGTGTGCACAAGTGATTGACATACAAAGATGCATGTATGTAGTAGCCACAAGATAGGAAGGCACCCAGTGGCTGATAGCTGACTAGGAAAGTAATTCAACTTTATACATGAAACCAACTAAGAGCTTGACTTGTGCATACATCGATAGCATAGATACATTAGAGCAAGTCCATTGCCAACTTCCAAGTCTTGACATCAAAAATATCAATTAGGAGAAGTTAGAAATTCCTGATGAGTTTAAGCAAGAGCCCCTTGAGTTAAAATCGTTGCCCACTAGTATGGAGTACACATTTCTCAAGAATGGAAAACCAGTAATCATTAATTCTAAGCTCGCTCCTCAACAAAAAAGAAAGACTGCTGAAGATGGAAAATAATTGGTTGAAATTCTTTGCTTGGTTATATCCTGAATTAACTAGAATAGATCCTAGGATATGTCAACATAGAATTTACACTAACCCCTCCATGAAGCCTCTATGACAACCGCAAAGACGATTAAACATAAAGCTTAAGCAAGTGGTTAAAGAAGAAATTGAACAACTTCTAAAAGCTAGGTTCATCTACCCCATTGCTGGCAATGAATGGGTTATCTCATTAGTCATTATGCTTAAAAAGGAAGGTAAATGGAGGGTGTGTATATATTTTAGGCTACTAAACATGGAAACATTTGAGGGCCATTTCTCATTGCCATTTGTTGACCAAGTCTTAGATACCATTGTAGGGCATTGCTATTATAATTTTTTGGATGGTTATAGTGGGTAAAATCAAATTCAAATAACACCACAAGACCAAGACAAGACTACATTTACAAGTCCTTGGGGGACATTTTCATATAGATATATGTTTTTTGGCTTGGGCAATGCCCCAACATGATTTCAATGTTTGGTTCTAAGTATATTTAAATAGCAAATAGGAAATGGTGTAGAGGTTTTCATGGATAATTTCTCTACCTACGGAGTGGACTTTGAATAAGCATTAGACCAATTAGAGCAAGTACTAAAATGATGTGTTGAAACTAATTTAAGGCTCAATTAGAAAAAAATCCATTTAATGGTCCATGAAGGCATTGTATTAGGGCATAAGATTTCACAAACAAGGATAGAGGTAGATCTTGAAAAGATTAAAGTCATCCAAGGAATCACTCGTCAACCTGAAATTGTAAAAGATATCTGATCATTCCTTGGACATACTAGCTATTATAGATGCTTCATTGAGAACTTTTCAAAGATTGGAAAATCATTGGTAGAATTAATGAAGAAGGACATACCCTTTGAATGGACTAGGGAATGTGATCTAGCTTTCCAAACCTTAAAACAAAAGCTCATAGAAACACCCATTTTACAATCTCCTAACTAGTCCAAACCATTTCATATAATGATTGACGCATCCAATTTTTATTTAGAAGCCATAGTTACATAGTTAGATGACCAAAAATGTCCTTATTACATTCACTATGCAGGTCGAAGTATTGTTGATGCATAACTCAACTACACCATAACAGAAAAAGAGTTAATGGTTGTGGTGTTTGCACTAGAAAAAATTAGGCACTATGTATTGGCCTATAAGATATCTGTATACACATATCATAGTGCAATATGGTTCCTAATGAATAAACCAATGGTAAGCCCTCACATCATACAATGACTCGTGATCTTACAAGAGTTCGATCTTACGATGATCGATCATAAAGGCACCGAGAATTTTGTTGCTGATTATTTATCTTGGTTATGATGGGAAAAAGAAGAAGATGGATATTAAATTTCTGACCATTTCCCTAATGAACTCCTCTTTGCAGGTGTAATAAACAATCAATTAACCATATATACAAATTGGTATAGTAGCATTCTTACCTATCTTCTTACACAAGAAACACCACAACAGCTAGATGTTAAAAATAAATAACAATTTCTTCACTGAGCCAAAATCAATTTTGACTTCTCCAAGATGCTCATGAAGGCCCATGTGGGGGTCATTACACTAGGAGATAAACAGACATGAAAATATTGCTTACAGGATATTATTGGCCTACATTGTTCTAGGACACTCATCATTTCATCTAATCTTATGAGCACTACCAACACTATGGGGGAATAACTACTAGAATGAAGGATCCACAACAATGGATTTAACCTTTAGAACTTTTCAACATATGGGGTATTGATTTTATGGGGCCTATTCCACCAATGTCCAATGGAAGAGCCTACATTGTTGTTGCTATCGACTATTTTACAAAGTGGGCAGAAGCGGTTGCTGTTACTGATTGTACATCATCTACCACTGCATGATTTGTTCAACAAAAAACTGTAAACAAGTTTGGCATACCTTGCACACTCATATCTAATAATGGTACCCATTTCACAAGTAGGACTTTTCAGAAGTTAATGAAACACTTAGAAGTTGAGCATAAACTAACTACACCATATCATCCTCAAGAGAATGGTCAAGCTAAAGTCACTAATAGGGAGATCACAAAAATCTTGACACAAACTATTAGAAAATATAGGCAAGACTGGAGCGCCAAACTGAACAATGCACTTTGGGCTTATCGCTCCATGCGGAAACTCCCTATAGGCTATTCTCCCTATGAGTTAGTCTACAATAAACTTCCAACACTTCCTATCCAAGCTGAGGTTCGTATACTATCTATAGCATCTGACCTTAACCTTGACCTTAATCTAGCACAGAAAGAATGGTTAATGAATCTTAACTTGCTAGATGAAAATCAATTAGCCACCCTATCATCCAATGAATTGCACAAGGCCTTCAACAAGCAATGTCATGACCTAAGAATTAGGAAAGTTATATACCAACCAAGAGATAGGATTCTTTATTGGAATCCTGCACATGTGCCATAATGAAGAAAATTTCAAATACTGTGGGAAGGACCTTATATTATTCATGAAACTTTTCCTTTAGGGGTCATGATGATCTATAAACCTAAAATCCTAGGTAGGAAATTATTAGTCAACATCCAGCAAACCAAACCCTTCCATGAGCCTAAAATGGCCAATACTAACACTACCTCTATTAACGGACAACCTTGCTCATTATTTCATATCTCCTTCTTCCAATTCAATCATGGGGGAGATGGCCACCAATGCTAACCATTCTAAGCCCTTAGTCCCTATCTCTTTTTTGTTTTACACATTTTTTTACACATGTTTTTTACACATTTTTCATATTTACTTGTTTTTGTGTTACACCATTGTTAACATTTTTACTATTTCTTTCTCTGTTACATTTTGTTTGATTTATTCTCATTCATCACATAATAAGTGCTCACAATGGTGGATTGTACTATAATGGTGTTGATTACTAATTTTTGGTTTTCACCCTTGACTTTCAATGTTAATACTAAGATGTGGTTTCTTTTGATAAAATAGGTAATGAGTCCATGTCATCTATTTATCCATTCAACTCTATGGTCTCCCTTTATTTTGGAAATGTACTATCCCTTTTTCTAAGAAAACTTGTTAAAGAATTAGTGGCTTAGTATCCTTCAAACCAAAGAAGGATCCAAATAGATTGAAAAGGATGTGACTTCAAGGGGATTCAATGCATTTTTGTTAGTTATTCTCTTGGGGTACCTGGATGCTTTTCATAATTTTTCCACCATTCCACTATCAACTAATATCAGGAAGTTGAATGAGTCAAATAAGTCTTTGCATGGTGTGGTTTCCCCTTTGAAAACAAAATGCCTGGTGGGAATTCAAAGCACACCTATTAGACATAATAAAGGAACATGGGTCCTCTAACTAAGGCCCTTTCTCACTTTCTGCTTCTCTCTTCTTCTCTTCTTGGAATGGTGGTTGCTTTGTAGAAGCATTCTTGCTACTTCAGGAGGATAGATTGGTCAAGTGTGTTGATGCAAGGTCACTAGATGTGGTTAGTTTTAATTTGGATTCCATTCCATTCTCTCCTCTCTTTCTGTATTTCTTTTCATATTCCACCTCATTGCCAGTTTTATGATTATTCTATATCTTGGTCAACACATTGTTATTCTTTTCTGAATTCTTGTGGGTGAATTCTTGACTATTGTTTCCATATGTCATTCCTAGCACCTATGGACTCTTTGGTTTGGGGGTTTTTCAAGGAATAAGGGGCATGAGCTTGCTTTGGGAAGGACCCACTGGCATGGCATTCCTTTTTGGTGCAATTGTTAAGTTCTTTTCCCTTAAACATTTCTTGTAATTAACTATTTCTCATTTCACCTCATTCATGGCATCCATTTTTGTTTTTGTTCTATTGGCTTCCCCATTGTTATTTATCTCATCTTTCTTGTTCTTTCTTTTTCCATCCTATTGCTACCAAAGGTTCTCTTTTAGTCATGGGGGCTTGTTGCAAATTTTTCCATTCCATTACTTATCTCACCCCTACACCTTGGGTAGTTATCAGTTATAAACCTCTAACCCAGTGTCTACCATATCTTATTTATTCTTGCTAATTTGTGATTGTGTTGTGTGTGTAGATGGAGATTACATAAACAATGGATTGGGATAGGAGGGAGCACTTAGGATGCACTAGAGCTAAAGCATTTATGTAAGGAACACGCTTCATCATATGGCCATGGATGAACAATGGTGTGCACAATTTTGACATCAATAGCAACATGCCTTATTTTCTTTCCTCTCTCTCCCTCTCTCTCTCTTTTCTCGCTATCAAATGAGGGTCTAGATGTCATCTATGTACAATGTTCACCACAATGGTTATGAACACCAATGTTGTAATATGTTTGTTGATTTGTTCACCAGGCACTTTGAGTTTGTCATTCCATGTCATAGTTAGTTATCATTCTGTCAATAATCCCATACCTTCCCAATATTTTGTAAGGAACTCAAGGATGAGTTTTCATTTAGTCGTTGGGGTATGATGAGTCCAAATATTGGACCCATGATATTGGATATGCGATATCAAGGTAGACCAAGTGATGTCAGATACATGATGTTAGAATTGGTCTCGTCACCTATAAATAAGAGATAGGGGCACTTGGTTTTGAAGGAGTTTTTCTTAATCCCTTAGCCAAAATCTTGTAGTTTTTCCTTTCTAGAGTTAGAATTATTTCTTAGTTTCTACAATAGGAGTCATAAAGTGAATGAATCTTTATTCGAGCATTGTGTACTAGAGCACACCTTGTGTTTAGAAATAAAGATGAACTTTGTGATAAACCTTGCAACATTCAAAATAGTTCATTTAAATGTTATTTGCTACTCTCATTAGTTAATTAATGTTATTTCTATTGACTTGTAACTATCAAAGAATTAGCACACTTAGTACGACCACTTTAAGCATATGTGGAACACTTGGTAACCTAGTAACGACTAGCGTTTGGTAATCCTAATAGTGTTACACTAGTTTAGGATGTGTATGGAGAGTGGAAATGGATGCTGGTGTTAGGACTAGTTAGAGAATAGTTAATTAGTTAAATCAAATTAGTTATTAAATTATCTCATTTCTCTATTTTAAGCACCCAGAATATAAAACATAAAAACCATAAAAATCACATACCTTAAGTTTACTTAACCATCCAATCGTGCCTTACAAGTAAGCTTGGGAAGATAATGATTGCATAACACATCCTTGTTCTGTGAATGCACATAAGCACTTAGTCCTTGGAGTTCAACTGGATTGTGTGTAAATGCTCATATTCGTATGGTTGAGCATAGGGATACCTCGCCGCTCATCACTATCCTATGTAATCTTGATGGTAATTGAATCTTGATCATCTAAGTCCTTATTTTCTTGATTTGGTAGTGTATGATTATGGTTTAATATTTTTTTTGCGAGATCTCAGTTGGCATCATTTTCTTAGAATAGAAGTTAATAAGTGGTTTAGATGTTTCCATGCATGTTTTAGACACTTTTAGGTTCTTAGTTTGTGGTCACTAGATATCTTTTGGTTTAGTGGCACATGCTTTCATTTGTCCACACACTTATTTTTCACATTTTTTGTGGGTTGGTATAGAGATTGTGTTAATATTTTGAACTTTTGACCCACAACTACATCCTTTATCATTATTAGTGATGCATGAAATTACCTATCTCTTCATAGTGATAGGTTCATTTGTTATGTTTTACATTGGAGTGGTAATGGGTGTTTGCTCTTACGTAGGATTGGGAGACATTGTTTTGGTAACGAAGGATGTTGAACTAGGTTGGTTTTTTATTGGTTTTAACAAGCTAGTATGTCTACAAGTTTTGTACTTATGTGTGGAAACTATCCTAAAGAAAGGAAATTTTCAAAACTATGGTTGAGAACTACTAACATTATCATTTACATGTATGTTCGCAACACAAGTGACATTCTTCCATTGATCTTGTGGTGCCAATCATTCCTATGTTATTAATGATGACATATGGTGGGATGAAGTATGAGAATATTGAGGATGTGATAAAAGATAAGAGATACAAGATGATGATTCCATAGGAGATGTTGATATTTGATGATATTCAAGAGAGTGGTCGTAGTGACTTGAGGAAGAGGAAGTAGAACAATTTGGAAAAATAAGTTGCTAAACATAGTATTCATATGGATCTAATTGGCAATAAGGGTATTGCTAGTTTGATGATGGCATCTCCCATGACTGTGAGTTTTGCCACTATGGTTAATAGTGATATTGAGGCTAATAAGAAGTCCCACTAGAATAGTGATGAATCACATTCTTTGCATGGTTTAACATCGGGTATCCAATGTTGGAGCCTTCACATCAGGTATCCAATGTTGAAGCCTAGGACCCAATGTTGGATATCTGATATCACAAGGTATATATTGACACATAAATATAGCACTTGGGCTCATGATTTTCAATCACTTTTTAGATAGTTTTGCATAGTTTTGTTAATAGAGTAGTTAAGTTCTTGTAGTTTTATTCTGTAATCTTAGAGAATATTTATTGAGTGCCCATAGAGTGGATTTGAGTCAGTTGTACAAAGTCTTATTCGACTGGGAATGTACCTAGACATATTCTATGAGCAAAAATTAGATTGAGATTGATTCTTATTCATTGTAGCACTTTGACTTAGATCAGATTTACTTTCCATGTAATTTACTTTTCATGTTCTTAGTTAATATTTACATTTTCATGCATGGTAATTAATTAAGCACATAAGTACAAGCACTTCAATCATGCATATGACTCTTTGTAATCCTAGCAATGCTTAATGTTTAGTAACCCAATAGTGTTATATGTGTTCAGGATGTGCACAAGAAGTGGGATCAGATACTTATGTTAGGGTATTTTATTATTAATTAGCAATTAGATTAGTTGAATTGATTATAAATTGAGTTTCAACATATTGTTAATCATAGAACAATAAAATATAAAATAATAAAAATCATATGCCTCACTCTAGACTAAACCATATGTGACAAAGTTACCACTAGTCCAAGTGGGAAGACAACAAACTACAATTAAGGCATAGTAATCTAGATTCCACAACTACTCCCATCCATGGAATTTAATCAAATCATGCATGAATGCTTGTGATTCGTATGGTTGGACATAGGGGTACCTCGCTACTCATCATTGGTGTCATTGCCAAGGATGGTGTTAGTTATCTAGATTAGTTATATTATACAACATCACTATAAAGGTATTAATAATCTATCTTTTAGAAAACATTAATATTTTAAGTCACACACATTATCAGAAAAAACCATGTCTTCTTCACACAAGACCCATAATGCATTGTATGATGAGAACACTTGTAGGAGAAATGATAGGATATATACTAAAGAAAAATACAGTGAGAAACCTCAAACAAGTATTTCCTATGCTCATTTAGGCCCTGACTACACTCAAACACGACATTCAACTAGTGTAGAAAATCCTAGAGGAGATGGAGTAAGTCCTAGATCATAAAGGGTCGTAAGGCCTAGGACCTCCTCTAAACCTAGAAAAGATAAATCAAGGGACCATGAGGTGAACTATAGGAGCCATGGCGATTCTCTGAGTTCTTCATATTTCTCCTCCTCTTCAACATCTAGTTCTAATGAAGATGAATGTAGGTATAGGGATAGAGTTCCACTGTGGGGTCAAGATAAAGATAGGAATCAAACCCAAGAACAAAATCGAAGACATCACAACGAGCATAGAAAAGATCATCATAATCAAATGATTAGAAATAAAAATTTTCAACACATTTCCTATAGGTCTTTTATTAGTCTTTATTTATCCAATTGATGCTAGGGTATTTCAACTTGTGACCTATAACCACTATCCTTCTAGAGGATGGACGATAGGGAGGAACACACCTATGTCACGTACTAGCCATAGGGACAAACACACCTACACTCTCCCAGTCTCAAGATCAGGCTTGAGATAGGAGCCTTACCAATGCATCACAATGGGGGTCAATCAATACTACCTCTCACATGCCTCATCACAAACTAGTCCACACCCTCATAATAGCACCATCCACCAATGACCATCACAAGCATCGTTAGGAAAATATGTATACATTTCGACTAGCTTAAGCCAACACGTGTCATAAGCACAACACACCTAAACAAACATAGTCATACATATACACACACAACATCCATGAAAATAATACCATGATTTAATAGAACAACATGAAGACCTTGATATGAAAAAACAATACCATATTTCTCAAACTGCNCATGAAGACCTTGATATGAAAAAACAATACCATATTTCTCAAACTGTTACAAATGACCACTATAATAACATTCAAAATGATATATGCCTAAAGAGAAAACTAATCCCATGATTAAAAAGTACTTTCCTAAATGATCCCAATGACATTAATTTTACCTAAATCAAACTCCTAGAATCAAAGTTATGCATGTTCAAAGCTTGCTTAAGATAATAATATTTAAACAATATTTAATTATCACCAAGAAGGATTAGAATTCCCAAAAAATTCTCACACCCCAAGAGGCCCCACAAATATCATATTCCAATCATATGAATCTCATCAACACCACATATCATATTCTACAATTCCACATCATTCCATACGTTGCATATATATTAATGCACAATTCATAACCAAAATAAGACAATTTTGGAAAATAGACAAAATAACATGTCCAAGCTCAGTCTTTGAGTTATTCGTCCCACATAACCACATCACATAATCATATACACTAATCCAACACAAAAGCATAGAGAAAAGGTTAAGGTAATACACCAATTAAAGTTTTTGGGTAGAAAGGCTAAAACAAGTAAAAACCCCTCCAAAACTTGCAGGACTCTGTTTCTTTTAGAACAAGTTCTACACCTATGTAGATATAATTGCAACAATTCCAAATCTAGGTTCAAAGCAAGCAAGAACTATTTAGAAAGCTTAAAATTCAGAAAAATGTGGCATAGAAGAAGAGAGCAGAAAGAAAAACAAAAGAATAGGCTCCGTGCATTTCTATTAACATGAACAAAAAAACAAAATCCAAAATCCAATTTCTCTCACAAGTGGTGGTGAGGCAATGGTAAAAAAAAAAAAACAAAACAACATAAAACATATAATTTTACTTTATGCTTTAAAAAACAAAAGAAAAACCAATGATTCACTTTTCTCACGTGATGTGAGTTCAATTTTTATCTTTTTTTTTCTATTTGAATTATTTCTTATTTTTATAATGCATGATTTTTACAAGTTATATTTATAGGCACCGCAACAGTGCTAGTCCTCCTTCTTCTTCACCTTCATCATCATCATCTTCTTCTTCTTCTAGCTTTGATTGTAACCACAGGGGACATGATTGAGATGCAGGTGACCAACAAGACTGAAATGATCAAAGGGACCATCAAGCAAGGCAAGACCAAGGATGCAAGCAATTAAGAAAGACCTATTGCCATGAGCAAAGGGGTAGCAGAGGGCATTGTAGGCAACAAAATCATGGCCTTGTTGAGCCTTTGCTTTCTACCTGAAGTATGCTAAACATTGTAGAGGTAGTACAAATTCCAACAAGGCATGTAAAGAATAGTTAGATCAAAAGACTAAACATGAATAATATCCCTTTATTTGAAGGGGGATATAACTCAGATTTGTAGAACCATCTCCAAGCTTTTCAAGATGCATGTGC
This sequence comes from Gnetum montanum, assembly GCA_015680685.1. Lineage (NCBI taxonomy): Eukaryota > Viridiplantae > Streptophyta > Gnetopsida > Gnetales > Gnetaceae > Gnetum > Gnetum montanum. The sequence continues at coordinate 498,539 of MNCI01001975.1, read as the reverse complement.
TTTGCAAAATATAGAAAATGAGTGGAAAAAGCTTAAGTTGTTTCCACAAACACTCATTAAAGAAGCTAAAAACTCGTATTGGTCCTTAAATAATGGAGTACCATGCTTGAATTATTCAATAAAAAATATCAAATGTACTATAGAGTTTCCAACTTGATAAGGTAGATCCAAGGATAAAAACAACGAACACATGAACCCTTGGATGCTAGCATAGGCTAATACTATTCCTTAATGCATAGATGTCTCAGCCATGGTTATTCTCAATTGGACCAAGTTTGCCACATTGTAGATGGGCTACACTCTAAAATGAGGAGAACCCTTGGCAATGATGCCTAAGGAAAACTATCAAAATTAAGCATCCATCAAATCCAAAGATTGATTAAGTAGGTAGCTAAAGAAGAAGGTGAATTAAGAAAAATAGAAAGTGCAAAAGAGTACAATTGCGACCCTTCCATTTGTAAGAGGAAGGTTCGATTTTATGACAATGAGAAAGAATCAGCACTTGATAAGGTGGTAAATAGAAAAACCTTGCCACTCCAAAAATTTTAATCTAAAATTATTGCCAAGGTTGATTAGTTGTGGGACTCAATGGATAGTAAATTTCAAGCTATCCTAAAAATTTCTAAAGAGTCCAAGGATTAAGGTAGTGATCATGAGCATAGGAGGCATAAAGAAGCAAAATGTGCCTATCAAAGAGGTAAAGGCAAGGTTGCTACAATAGAAGAAGTTGCAGGAAGTGAATCAGATGATAATGGTGGGTGTGACATTTTCTAGTATGAACATCCTAAGGGATGTTACCCCATAGTGTCACACTTACAGGAGTCTGGGGTGTACACTTTCAATCAATGACTCACATAAAGGCAAACACCCAGAGGATTGTTTTATCCTCAAGGTAATTGTAGGCAAATCTACTAGCAATAATAATATTATCCAAGTGGAACTCCACTGCAACCATATGAGTAGTATCAACTTCCTTCAAGTCTCCTTCAAAAAAAAAAACACCACATAGGATCCATACTATGATGCTTACTCATGTCATATTTGATTGGATCTATGGTAGAAACCTTTTCAAGAAATTAACTCATCTTGGAAGTCCTCTTATTTATTTATAGATTTCTGGGAATGAACCATGCAAAGCTCTTCTCAACTCATGTTTTAGTATTAATCTAATTTCTCATGAGATGTATACTGCATGAAACCCACCTCATCTTAAAAAGAGAAATATTATATTAGAATTGGTAGACCAATCCATCACTATTCTATTGTGATTGGTAGAAGACAGTGTGACCATGGCCTTATCCTGCTAATTTCCTAGTGATCAAGGTGGAGAACTGCAAAGGAGACTGCCCAATCATTATGGGAAGGACATGGCTAAGAATTGTTGATGCAAAAATGGGCATCAACGATCTTTCCTTGGAAATATCTAAAGAAAATGCATCTGAGAAAATCAAGAAGAAGTGAGTTCCATGCATCACGCACAACGATATAAGATGCAATTATGTGTTGAAACTATGGGTAGTGAAATGAGCATCCATATTTGCATGCAAGAAGTGTGCACTAGAAGCAGAAATTCAAAGGTGTTTGTACGTAGCAGCCACAAAACAAGAGGGCACCCAGTTCCTGACTGCTGATCCTGAAAGTAGCACACTTTGCATGAAACCAATTGAGAGCTTGACATGTGCATATGTTGTAGGCATGAATGAACTAGAGCAAGTTCATCACCAACTCTCTAATGATGCAAATGATGATACCTACTAGGGAGAGTTGGAAATTCCTAAAAATTTCAAGCAAGAGCCCCTTAAACTAAAAATGCTATCGACCAACATGGAACATGTGTTCTTCAAAAATGGAAAGTCAGTCATAATTAATGCAAATATTTCTCTAGAATAGAAAAAGATGTTATTGAATGTAGTTGGAAAATGGTTAGCAAATTTTTCTTGGTCATATCCTAAACTCATAGGGATTGATCTTACCATCACATCTACACTAATATATCCATGAAGCCAAAGAGGAAACCACAAAGGTGATTAAACCCTAAACTGAAGCAAATCATCAAATAAGAAATCAAATAACTTCTCAAAGTGGGGTTCATTTATCCCATTGCAGATAGTGAGTGGGTTAGTCCACTCATGAATGTGCCAAAGAAAGGTGGCAAGTGGTTGGCCTGCATTGATTTTTAGCTACTAAATATGGCAACATTCAAGGACCATTTTCCATTGCCTTTCATTGATCAAGTATTAGACACAATCTCTAAGCATTGCTACTACAATTTTCTGGATGGTTATAGTAGCTATAGCTAAATCTAGATCGTGCTAGAGGACTAGGCCAAGACAACATTCACGAGTCCCTTGGGAACTTTTGCATATCCCAAGATGCCATTTGATCTATGCAATGCCCTTGCTACATTCCAATGCCTGGTCCTAAGCATTTTTAATAGCAAATTAGTAGTGGTATGGAAGTCTTCATGGATGACTTCTCCACTTATGGAGCTACATCTAAGCAAGCCATGGACCACCTTGAGCAAGTATTAAAATGATATGTTGAAATAAATCTACAACTCAACTAGCAAAAGAGTCATTCAATGGTCTAGGAAGGCATTGTATTGGAGCATTGAATCTCATAAGCAAGAATTGAGGTAGACCTTGAAAAAATAAGGGTCATCCACGAAGTAACCTACCAAATAGAAATTGTTAAAGATGTTCAGTCATTCCTTAGACATATTGGCTACTACAAAAAATTCATAGAGAATTTCTCTAAGATTGCAAAATTGTTGGTGGAGTTGACCAAGAAAGATGCTCCATTTGTCTGGAGCATGGAATGTGAAAAAGCATTCCAACAACTGAAGGAGAAACTTAGAGAAATTCCAACTAGTCTAGGCCATTTCATGTCATGACGAATGCATCAAAGTATGCTTGGGAGCTATGCTTATGTAGATGGATGATAAGAAACTTCCATACTACATCCACTGCACTAGCCAAAGCATTGTGGATATACAACTAAACTACACCACTATAAAAAAAAGAACTAATAGTAGTGGTGTTTGCTCTAGGAAGGTTCAAGCTTTATCTACTTGGATACAAGGCGTTTATGCACATAAACCATAGTGCCATCTACTTCCTAATGAACAAGCCAATGGTAAGTCCCTGTGTCATATGATGGCTAGTGATCTTATAGGCATTCAATCTCACGATGGTAGATCAAAAGGGCATTGAGAATGTGGTTGTTGATCACTTGTCTCAGTTACAATGGGACAACAAAGAAGATGAAAGCCCACTATCTAATATGTTTTCTAATGAACTCCTCTTTGCTGGGGCTATAACTAAACAATTGGTCAATAAACCTAAATGGTATCATGACATTTTTACCTATCTCCTTACTCAAGAGATTCCACAAGGGTTAGACCACTAAAAGAAATAACAGTTTCTTCACCAAGTGAAATGCTTCATGGAGATCAACTGACACCTCTACAAGGTGTGTGCCAATGGCCTAGTTTAATGGTGTATCCTTGATTCTGATCAACTATGCATTCTCCAAGATGCTCATGAAGGTCTTTATGGGGACCACTATGCTGGGAGACACATGGACATTAAAATCATAATGGTATGGTACTATTGGCCAACAATCTTCAGGGATGCTCATCAATATGTCCACTCTTGTGAATTCTAGCAATGAGATGGTGGAATGAGTGCTCAAATGAAGGGATCTCAACAATGGATTTAACCACTAAAATCCTTCAACATACTGGGCATTGATTATATGGTTTCCATCACATCCATGTCAAATGGAAAGGTGTACATCATAGTTATTGTTGACTATCATATAAAATGGGCAGAAGCAATAGTCATCATTGAGTATACATCTTCTACTGCTATCCATTTTGTACAAGAAAATGTTGTAAATAGGTTTGGTGTGCCATGTGCATTAATTTCTAATAATGGAACTCACTTTACAGGTAATACTTTTTGAAATCTAATGCAACATTTGGAGGTTGAACATAAACTCACAACATCCTACCATCCCCAAGCTGATGGTCAAGCTAAGGTTATAAATAGGGAAATCACAAAGATTCTAACAAGAATTGTTAGAAAATATAGGAAAGACAGGAGCATGAAACTTATTGATGTCCTCTGGGCCTATTGTTCAACATGGAAACTTCCTATTGGCTACTCTTTCTAGGAGCTTATGTATAGAAAATTACCAACACTTTGTATTCAATCTAATCTCTGTACACATTCAATAGCCTATGACCTCGACCTTGAGTTGAGTCTATTACAAAAAGACATATTAACAAATCTCAACTTGCTAAATGAAATCCAATTAGTAGCCTTATCATCAAACAAGTTGCACAAGACATTCAACAAAAAGCACCATGACCTTAAAATTAGGAAAGTCAAATTTCAACTAGGAGATAGGATTCTCTACTAGAATCCCACACATGTACCTCAATGAACTAAGTTCCAGATGTTGTGGAAAGGACTTTATATAATTTACGAAACTTTTCCTTCTGGGGCCATGATGATCTACAAACCTGAGAGCCCAGATAAGAAATAGCTAGTCAACATACGACAAGTCAAACCTTTCCATGAGTACAAGCTAGCTAATATAACAAACACCTCATTAGATGGACAGCCATGCTCAATATTTTAGATCTCCTCCTTTCCAGTTAGTCATGGGGGAGATGGTCATCCATGCTAACCATTAATTAGCTTCTTAGTTTTTCATATTTTTGTTTTACATGTTTTTGTTTCACAACTTTTTTTCTTACACATTCTTTATTTTACACTTTTTTTTCTACATTATTAATTTCTCAAATTTATTATTTTACAACATCATTAGTGCATTTTCTTTTTCTTAAATATTTTACAATTTCTTATATATTTTTCTTTATTAAAATGTGATTTTCTTATCTTGTTTTAATAATAAACATCTTATTGCCAACTCGATACAGTGTAATTTAATTGATGTGGGTATGTGTTATCCAGGTATTTAATTGTTGGTGTATGGATTCTAGCTTTGAATTTTACTACGAATAATTAGGACATGGTTTCTTTTTCATGCAACAGGTAGTGAGTCCACAACATCCACCCATCAACAAACTTTATGGTTTTCCTTGTTCTAGAAATGTGTAGTCCCTTTTTCATTAATAAAACTATAATGAATTTATGACTTTGGTAGTTTTCAGATTTGGAAAGGATCCAAAGTTTTAAAAAATGTATGACTTCAAGGGGATTTGGTATTCTTTGTACCTTTCTGTTTGCCTAGGTGCATGTGTGTTTTCATGGAATTCTTATTGTTCCATGTTAACCAATAAAAGGAAGTTGAATAAGTCTTTGCATGTTGTGGTTCTCATCATTAAAAAATGATGGAAATTCAAAGCACACCCCTTAGAAAAAATAAATAGGCTATAAGTACTAGTTATGAAACTAGAATGACATGTTACTCATGCCTGAAAGTCCCCTCTACCTAAGTCCCTTCCTCACTTCCTACTTCTCTTTTCTTCTCTAGTAAGGAATGGTGGTTGTTTTGTGCAAGAACTATTGTGTTTTAGGGGGGTGGACTAGTCTTAGAAGGGCAATGCAATGTCATTGAACATGGTTGGTTTTGTTTGAGACTAATGATGGATTTTATTAGGTCATTTAACCACACACTTCACAAGGGAGTTCATGTAACCTTAATCAGGAACTCCATTCCACTCTCTCTCATCCATCCATGCTTTCCATGTCTCATCTCACTATTAGTTTCATGTTCTTTTTTGATGTCCTGGATTAATGTTTTGAAATTAATAGGTAGTTTCTTTCAAGTTTTTGTACTTAACCTTCCATAACCATTAATCATGGATAGAGCCCATAGGCTCTTTGGTTTGAAGTTATGTAAGGGCATAAAAGGCCTATGCATGCTTTTGGGAGGACCCACTTACATCTTTTGGTTGGGTTAGTTAAGTTCTTTATCCTTAGACATTCTCACAATCAAATCCTTTTACATTCCCCATCAATGACATCCAATTGTGCACATCTTCATAATGTTTTTTAATAAAATATTTTATTGTTACTATTGTGAATTTTTACATCCTCTTCAAGTATTTCCTTGCGTTGAACTTTTTCAAATTTAATGAACCACTTATTCATGTTATGATATTCGTTAATCTTATCGCTAACACTACTAAAGGAATAAATCTACCACAAGCACAACCTAGCCAAGTGTAACCATCGATGAGACAAGGTACTTAATAGCTATGTATTACATAGTGCACACTAATCCATGATTTTGTTGTGATTACAATGGAAAGTGTCAAATGGAAGTGGGACTATCTTCACCAAGGACTATGTGACAATACCACATGACAAGGATCGTTCATGATCATTTGATTTTCTCTCTCACTTGTCAGTTACCAAGAGGAGTTGGATGTTAGTTTTGCCTAGGGTGTTCTCTTCTATTGTCATGAACATCCAATTTTGTAAAAGATTGTACACTTGTACACTCAAGCACTCAAAGTCTATCTGTTCCATTTGAGTGAGTTTGTATGTCAGTCAATAATCCCATACCTTCCCAATATTTTGTAAGGAACTTATTCCTCCTCTTCTTCGTTCAAGGACGAGTTTTCATTCAATCATGGGGGTATGATGAATCATGTTTTGACTAGCTTTGATATTTGATATCCAATATTAGATACCTGATATTGGAGCCTAAGACATGATGTCGAATATTCGATATCATGGGGCATATGCCAACCTATAAATATAGTGATTAGGCTCATAGTTTGGAGTAGTTTTCCATAAGTTTTTTTGTCATTACATACTGAAGCTCTTGCAATTTTTTTGTCCAGAGTTAGAATATTTTTGAGTGTTCATATTAGGAGTTTGAGTGTGTATGGACCTTTATTTGAACATTGATATACCTGAGCACAATAGTGTAATAAGAATAAGGACAAGCCCTTTTGATAATCCTTGTAGCATTGAGAATAGATTAATGTTTCCTTTGATGCATTTATTATTGATGCACTTATTTTAATGAATTTTCATTAAGCAATTAATTTCCAGCTATTAATGAACACAAGCATAACCACTTCGATCATATGTGTTGCACTTGGTAACCCATAAACACTTAACATTTAGTAACCCAGTAGTGCTATATGCATTCATGATGTGTTCAAGGAGTAGAAATAGGTACTTGTGTTAGGCTATCTAAGAAATATATTAATTAGATGTTAAATTCCTTTACCTTTCATTCTTGTTCTAGGTGGTTAAACCTATAAAATACAAAATGATAAAAATCATATACCTCAATTGCACTTAACCATATACTTGTACCTCATGAGTGGAACTAAGAAGACAATGATCATCTTGATTAGATTTCACATCTTAGAAATAGTGTACTTAAGAACTTAAGATCTATGGAATTTGACCAAATGTGTGTGAACACTTGTGATTCGTATGGTTGGGTATAAGAGTACCTTGCCGCTCATCAATTATGGTTTGAGAAAAATCAACATCTGATCCATAAATTAGACCTATATATTGCACCAAAGGAATCCTGTACAGATTTTTGCTACCACTATTTGGTTTTCATAGTTATTTTTAATTATTTTATTAAAATTTTTGATAATTTGATTTGTAAATTTCTTATTTGTAAGATTCTTATACCTATTGTCTAGTTGTCTATGTGAACAAGTTTATTAATGTGTATGATCTAGTTTCTATTTTTTCTTACTTGTTGAACCCTAAGTATTGTGTCAATGGTAATGATATTATGAATAAATGTAGATATTATGTATTATTTTGTATTTCAATTTACAATATTCTAGGTACATGAATAATATGCTTTCTTGAGTTTGACTTCTTTATGATGCAATACATTTTGGCTGTGCATAATTTAAGACTAATGAGTGATTAAATTAATTGGCTTATTGCTAAGCTAGATGAACATGGATATGATTTTAAGTTTTAGATGTTTTTGCTTTTATACTATTCTTTGGATGCATAGCATATTAAGAGATGTCAATCGTCATATTGGCATTCTCCTTTCGCTAGATCCTTGGGCCATTCTTTACATCACATAATTTTTATTATTATGCATTGTTTTATTGATAATTATCTATGTTGATCTACATGAAACTTGAATTTTTCACAATTGATAAATTATTTGGGATAAAAAAATAAGAGAAGTTTACCCTTTCATTTTTCCACCAAGTTTTTACATGCTCTGAGTGTTAACTCTTGCTTCCTACCTATGGGTGTTATGTGTTATTACATGATGTTAACAACATGTACATTCCTTTTCACACAACTTCTTAAATTTCATCCTTGTTAGGTACCGATGGCTATGGGATGCCACAAATTTTTGCTCTCTAATGCATGACGTGAGTTGGTATTGCTATTTATTTGGTACATGGGCAATACCTTCCTTTTTTGCAACAAGTGCATGATGACAAAAATAGCGCTACTTCCTAGGCCATTGGTAGTCATCATTGTAGACTTTGGAGTGAATATGTTCGAATAGGCCCTTTGTTGGCAATGTCAAGAAATTTGGCACAATTCATGGCATCCTTAAAATAAATTAACATACTAAAAGATAGAGCTCTGGCAAGTGGATTTGGTCAGGATTGCATGATAAGCAACTAATCATAGCTTTTTCTAAGAAAGCACTCTAAATTGAACTACATAAATAAAATTAAGAAGTACTGGTAGTGTGGGAGAGCAATGATTTCTACACTTTAATAAAATAACTAGTGCATGTGTTATGCTTGGTTTGAACTTTCAAGTTTAAATCCATCAAAAATGCTAATGCGTGTTTCTAAAAGAGGAAGCTACATTTAGCCTATGTTTCTTCCATTGAAATCTGAAGAAAAAACTAAAGGTCATGGTAGATGACACCACTAATTGAAAACTTGCAATTTTTGTGATTGTTGGTTTGCCCCATTTTTTGCTACTTGCATAACATGATAAAACCAGACCCATAAAATTGACTTGATTAGGGTTAGCATTATGAGAAAGATGGATTAATCCATAGTTAAGTTACCAAAAGAGACACAATAAATTTTTTCAATCAGTGCTAGTTAATGCAATGATGGCAGCTTGGAATTACAAGCAGTAACAACCAATGGATAGGTCACAACATGCCACTCTTTCATTTTCATTGATTGAAAATTTTTGGGGTAATGAGTAGAGAATTTCTTGCATAATAATATTGAGCTTGGGTATGGTAATAATTTTAGTTTCATATTTCTGATCGGTCTACCATGACTTGACTTTTGAAATCAATCATTTACATGACACATACATTTTTTTCAAATTTCATTTATGTGATGATGGTGGTTTTTGCATGGCTTTAAGATTCAATTTACATTAATGATATGTATATTTAAAAAATAATTAATAATTTTGATTAAGTTTCTCAAAGATAACAAGCTCATGCAAGACTTTCTTCTTCTATTATTGTTGTTGGTACAAAGCTAAAAAGTTACTATCAAAGCATTGTCAATAGTAAGATGATCATGAACCTGGTAGCTTTGGTAGGTGTCATGTTGATGTGTACAAAGTTATCATATTTTTTAATGGAGTGGAGTGGAGCTTTGTTACTGTCCCTTTCTCATTTGAACTATCATGGATTCGATCACCTCTATCCCTCCTATAGGACTTAAATGTAATAAGTATTGTTGGCTCATAAGTAATAGAAAATTTGTAGTATGAAATGGCTCTTAACTCTTCTTAAGTAACATGATATACCATCATTGCAAGTATTTCGAAAGCATATAGTTTTAAGTAGGCCATCCCTATAAGTAGATTTAGGAAACCAATTTAATGAAAGGAAATTTTGTTACTAATCTATGAGTAGGCCCTACCTATTAAATTTTGTAATCACAAACTTTTCAAAATTAAAATTAAAAGAGTGTCGCATCAAGAAGGCTATCAAATGAAAAACGTTTACCATTTAAGCTGTTGTTGTCTCTTGAAATTTATGAATGCTTTTGCCCAATTGTTATGGCTCCTACCTATATTAGGAAAAAATTTAAATAAGATCATTTATAAATCAAGCATGGAACAAATAAATTACTATAGAATATAGACTACTCGACACTAATACTGAAGTAAGAACTGCATTTTGGCTCTTGAGGAATTACCATAATGGGCTAACAACTAGCTAGTAGGTAGTGTTATTTCTTGTGGGGTTTAGAGTTATGTATCATAATGGTTCTCTGTTTCTTATTTAGGATTATGTATTGTAATGGTTCTTTGTTTCCCTACCTCCATGGAGTTAGATTTACTTTTTTATAGGGCATTCAACCCTTCAAAAGTAGAGTAGCCTCTTGTTACCATTTCTCCTTCAACATTTCCCCTACTATCATTTCCTCCTTAACATTTTTCTCTATTATTTCTCCTTTTGCTCTTTGCTCTAAACCATGAAGGGGTCCAAGCAAGCATCAAAGTCCCACCTTTGTATGAGCCTTAGTTTTATTGATTCATTGAGTAGACAAATTAGTTGGTTTTTGGTTGGGTGGGGCATGGGTAAGGTAAGTGCTTCACATCGAATCAATTTTATATATGTGATATAACTAGCATTTAGTATTGATAGATAGATCCTTCTTGCTATGCGAAGCTCTCCTCTTGTTATCCCCCTTCTTCCTTCCTACCACTATATTTCTCTTTGAATTGAGCCAATATCTCTGATCTTGGGAGGAGCCATATGAGGTGAAAGCTTCACATATAGTTTTGAAGTCAAGCCTCTCTAGCTAGGCTTCGGGACCAATATGATGATTAGTTTCGGTAAGGCGAACTACTACAACCTGTAGGGATTAGTGCACCCGTGATCCACAAAAAAAAATCATTTGACCCACCTTTACTCGAGAATGAAGAAGGGAAACATAGCATGTAATAATAGCGAGGTGAGGGGAGGATTGATTCACCCTACCTACTCTAATCTTTCCCACATGTGAGCTAATTAATGCTTTTAGAGATGAGGCCTTTTAGTGAAGCTAAGTTACTTTCATTAGGCCAAAAACCTTGAGCAAACATATGTTACGTTGTAACACTCCTTGCCTTTCAAAGGTACCTATAGGAAAGGCTTGACATAGTAGAGTGACTAGGAAGAAATTAGGAAAAAGAAACAGCCATCTCAAAGTATATTGTGACCTACAAGTAGCACCGATGAGACCCAACACAAGGGAAGCAAGTTGGGAGTCAAAAGATCCATAGTACTTGCCAAAAGCTTGAGGATTTAATGGAAAGGACCTAGCTAGTGAAGGGTAAGGGTTTTCTTCTAAACAAAAAAGCCCCCTAATGATACATCCAATATTGATCAATATGAGAGGCCTGATCTAGTGCTATTGAATGAATACTCGATGAAGTCGAATGGTGATAGGAAGTAGCTTGCTTTCCAAGCATTATTGATCAAATTGATTGATTATGCATGCATGTATGTATCTTAGTTTGTATATTCATATATATATATATATATATAAGTAACCCGTAACTCGTGCATCGTATTCTCTAACCCAAAAAAGATCTTATTGAGCAGGATCTAGTAAATGTCTATATACATAAGTAACTTACCTTATCTTATATTATTACAATATAGTTGAATGTATTATCACTTTTTTATAATAAACTTTTGGATGCATCTGTCTATGCCTTCATTGATAACAAGGATAAACTCGATCAAACAACCCAACAGAAAATGGAAGACTACAAAAATAGCTCCTCTCCTAATAACTCTAGGTAGAAATCACTCAATATGGAGACCTTATAGAAAAAATGAACCTTATAGGGATTGAATCACTATAAATTATACAAAAAGAGAGGGATATTTTGCTAAGGAATGGCCAGGGTTACTCTAGGGCTTTAGCTGGGGAATGACTAGGGTAACTCTACGGGTGTTCTTGCACCCATAGTCACCCTACATTACCCTAGTGTGAGTGAGCAATATAAGTGTGCATTTCTCAAAAATTCTTATTGTAACCCATCATCCCCCTTGTTGAGTTGTCCTAGTAGAGTGGAAATAGAGGTGATAGGGGTAACCCCACAGTAAGCCCTTTTTTGACATTTCGTTGATTCCCAAGTGACTGATGTGGGTGACTATTTTTTGGGTTTATCCTTGTGTTGGTTATCTAAGTAGCCAATAACTAATTTATTCCTATATTTCATTTTCCTAGTATAAATAAGATAAGGGCTCCAATTCAGTCAATGTAAAGAATATCAATTTGTTCTAGGGTAATGAGTGGTGAGGTACCCCTACACTCAACCATACCAATACAAGTGTTTCACGTACGATTCGATCGAACTTCGTAGATGGGCTAGTTGTGGTATCTAGAGAGTTATCCTTAGGTTGCAGTTTGTTGTCTTCCCTCCTAGACTTGTATTAGCTTGTCACATATGGTTTAGTTCAATATGAGGTGTATGATGTATTCCTATGTTAACACTACTCTTGAGGGTAATGGAAAATAATATTAGCTAAGCTAAGCTAAGAGAGAAAGGGTGAGAGAGAATCTAAGCTAGCCTAAGTGCGATGAGCATCCATTCCTTAATCATCTGTACACATCTTGGACTTCATGCCCGACTACCATTGGGATTACTAAGTGCATGGCCTAAGTACGCTACTGGGTTACCAAGTAGTCACACTTAAATGCTCATGATTAAGTCATACTCATTCTGCATTTAAAAGGATTTTAGGGTGAAGAGATAGTAACTAGGAAAGTAATAAATAACAATAAAAATTAAATAATTAAACTAAGTGAATGGGGCAATGATGAAGTAATCTCGATCTTTATTTTCAGTCATGTGCGTGTCCAAGTACATCACACTTGAATAAAGGATGCCACACAATTACAATCATCACACTGCAGGCATGCACTGAGAAATAATTCTAACTTTAAGAAGGAAAAACTATAAGATTTTGGGTAAGGAACTTGGAACTAACTCCTAGAACAAGGAAATCCATCTCTTATTTATAGAAATTGAGGTAGGCTACGATATCACATACGTGATATCGCGTACACGATATCATGGATGATGCAATATCATGGCTACGATATCGGGGGTCCGATAACTAGGCCTGACAGACCATATCTTGTATCAGGGCTTCAATAATAGGGCTCCAATAACTAGGCCTGATAGACCATGACTCATCATACCCCCATGACTGAATAACAACTCGTCCTCGTGTTAAAGTAAGAACAAGCTTCATTGATTACACAATGGATAAGTATGGGATTATTGACTGACTACAATGGATTCATGCCACAGTGTGGAGTCAGAACAAAATTGGGACACAACACAAAAGAAAATCCTATAATTACAAAATTGGATAAAACTCATGTAGTTCCTGGTGGTGGTGGCTCCTCCATGGGTGCCTCCTTTGTCTTGCACGATCAAGCTTCTGAGATTGATACCATTGAAGAAGAAATTGACATTTCTCCTCTTCTATCCAAGGATAATGAGCCATCCATGCTAATGTTCCAATGTGTTATGGAGTCAGCACTTTCCATGAACATGGCAGTTGTAGAAACACTTGATTGGCCTTGACATGTTATGTTGCTAATAGCCATCATTCTTCTTCAGAGGCTTGGGTCGTTACCTCTCCACCTTTTGCTTGGATAGATTATGTAGTAATAGGAGTTCCATGATGGATGCTAAGTGATTGTGCCTCCTTCTCTACATGTTCTGCATGAAGTTCTTGGCCTCTGCCTTCCCCTAGTCGTTTGGTTTCACCTTGAGAAGGTCCTCCTTATTATCTTCTTTTAGGGGCCATCTATAATCACACAAAGATCAATTGTAGTAAGGTTATTGAAAAAAGTTCAATGATTTCATAGCTTACTTATTTCCTTTAATAAATGTTGAATTATTTGTGCAGTGTGATTTTAGAGTTAGAAATTTTTTCAAGGAAGTTATCCTAAAAGTTTAATGTGAGACCTGGTTTGTTAGGTGACACATAAAAGGACCTGGTTTTGAGGAACGTTTGATAAAATTATGACAAAGGAAAGAATAGATTTGGCAATAAAGTACTCAGAGGGTATAAGATGATGTGGTGTTATGAAACAAGTACAAATTGCAAAAGTCATGCAAGTGGGTCCTCCCCAAAGCAGGTTCCAACCTGTAATTCCCTTGCGTAACCACCTTAAAATGTTTGTAGGCACTAGAATGGTTAAATTTAATCCATACCAATTTCACAAAACACACATATGTAGATACCACCGGAATGAGGTAATAATTCTATGCTACACGAGACACAAGTAAGAATTATATGAATAGCAAGGTGAGATGGGGTATAGAAGGGATCGTAGAGATTAGGACATCAAGTAACCAACCCAGGGAATAGTGAATCCTACATGAAAAGCATGATTAACATGTCATTAACCCATCATTCCAGGATCAAGATCAATTCCATGCCTCTAATCAGTGACACTGCATTGTTTCATCCTATGATGAGTGACTATGAGAGTACCAAAACAACAAGGCATACGATCACTTGGCATTTTGTTCAAGGGAGGAGTGATTTTTGCTTTGTGGAACTTTCCTTTTTCTCTCTTTTTTTTTTATAAAATGAATGAATCTAGAGAAGCCACCAACCTTCAAGCATGGGTGCATGTCTTTCCAGTGGGACCCCCTAGAACAGCACTAGATTTTTGAGTGCCTTTTAATTACTCTTACTCCCATTTTTCATTAGATCTACAAGGATCTTAGTACAACCAAGTTGCATGTTAACTCCCATAGATGTCACCAAAGAGAATCTACAAGTCCCCTTGATGTCACACCCTAATCATTATCTCATGGTCAATCCTTCTTCATTCTAGGTACAATGGACACAAAATTAATTTTTAAGTTTTAAGAATGTCAAGAATATCACNACAAAATTAATTTTTAAGTTTTAAGAATGTCAAGAATATCATTATAACCTTGACAGAACCTCTTATTTCTAGAATGGATGAGTGGGTGTAATGGGCTCATTGTACAAATAATTAATCGTTCGAGACTTGATAACGTAGAACATGCCTCAACTAATGAGGCACATGGGTGTTTTATTCGTAGACGAGATTACTTATAAAATTGTACAAAGACAAAAAGATAAAACAAGAAATTGAAAAATGAAAAATTGGAAAACAAAAAGTTGTAAATTTGGAGAAGATGAAAAATATTTATTAATCTTTCTTATTATTAAAATGGGGGATATCCCCCATAACTAAATGGTTGAGGATGGAAAAGATTAATAAATGAAAGATGAGGATCCTTTCATGTTGGAAATATTGGGACCTAGTCATACTTACCCCATCGGTGTTCACACACCTGATTATAGTAAGCATAGTGGGGAAATTTATAAGATGTAGTTTTTTGATAACGAGTTAACCCATTATGATAATTGGGACCGTTAGATGGTATGCAAGGATCAAGATGTCACCCTCCATGGTTGTATTCATTGGGATGTATGGTTGTTGGAGTGTTAATTGGTGGCCCTGATGAAGTAACATGATGCGTTGGGTTCAAAGATATGGGTTCACCACAGGGTTGGACTTGTACTAAGTTGGAGGATGCAATGGCCTTGGAATTATGTTGTCCCTTCCTAGGATCATTTCTAAAGAAGGGACACCTTCAAGGTTGCTGAGGTCTCTCACTGTTGTTGGCAATAGTAGCACAAGTAATGTTTGGAGGTTGTTGTTGTGGTGCAAACACCTTAGGAATAGTTGGTGGCAATGTAGAAGGAGGGAAAGGATGAGAATGTTGAAAATTAGGAGAAGTGTAAGGTGCACAATGCGGTGGTTGTGTTGAGGACATGGGCTGATAGTATTAAGGAGAATGATAATGTGGTGAGATAGAGTATGTTGGCCCAGTTGGAGAAATAGGATATTGGACTAGATAACCATTTGGATTCGGATGATATGAAGGGTGTCTCTAGTTTAGGGGTGGCTTCCCCCACAACTAGGATTTTTTCCACTGTGATTGAACACAGTATCTCTGCACGAACTTGGGATGTAATGTGCTTCCCCAATGCTCATATAAATGTAACAAGATTGGGCATTGGTCCTTGGGGTGATCATACAAGCAAATGTTACATTCATACGTCTGATTGGCAGTTGAGCTCTTATTTTCCTTATCCCTTCTTTCTGATTTTCTAATGATACTTTGTCCTACTTCTCGAGCTGTCAAAACTCTATCTCCAATGATATTGATATATTCTCTGCACTTTTTATTCATCCATTCCAACATCCTATTGATCTTTTCCTCGACTTCCTCAATGATTTTTGTACTAGCAAAGATGGTTCTTTCCCCTTTTGATAGGTTGATTTCTCCTTTTTGTGATTATGGACCTTTGTTAAGTTGAAATTTTGGTCCCATTGATGTTTTTCAACACTCTCCCATCTAGCCATTTCTCCTTCTTCTTTTTCTACATGCTTAATAAGCTCTTGGACTTGATGGGTTCGTAGTTCATATAGTTGACCTTGGGCATACATCCCAAGGGTTTCTCTTGTTGCATCACGAAGCTCATCAATGATATGGTACATTAGCCTTTCCTTGGAGAACTCATGGCCTAGACAGTTGTTTAATAGTGCATAATATCTTTCTAAGGCCATGTCCAAGGGTTCATGTTGTGCTTGTTTCCACTCTTGAATTCGTTTCATCAAGGCTGAAACTCTTCTGTAGGTTTGATATCTTTCGTTAAAGAGTCATTTTTGGCCAACGTCATATTGAATTTGGTCTTAACGATCTATACCATACTTTTTCTTGGCTAATGAGTGTCATAGGAAAGAGCTTAATTTTTTGTCATCCGTTATCAATGTTGTTCCATGTGCGGGCATCGTAGAAGGCTTATAAATGTTGTTGCAAATCTAAGTCATAGTGTCCTAAAAAATTGGAAAAATTGTTTAGATTGAGCCTAGGTAGATGGCTCTCTTTACGATGCCTACGTGAGATGCGAACAGCCTCTTGTATTTGTGTTAAGCTTGTAGTGGCTTGTAGGGGTTCATCATCATCGGGTAAGTTATGCTTTTGTGTGTTGGGATGATGTTGCTTTTGTTTATGTTTATACAAAATTCCCATCTTGGGTTTCGTACTCCAATCTTCATTGTCATATAATTCGTTGGATCTCCAATGAACTTCCTCACTAGGTGTGGCATTATCATAATCTTGTAGGAGAGACATGGTTGTGCAATTGTGTGTGAATTTATATGTGACTTATAATTATTTCTTTCTAAAAGATATATCATGAATTCCTATACAATGACCTTGTATGATATAACTAATCTAGATAACTAGCATCGTCCTCAGCAATGGTGCCAATGATGAGTGGCAAGGTACCCCTAC
Source organism: Gnetum montanum (assembly GCA_015680685.1). Taxonomy (NCBI): domain Eukaryota; kingdom Viridiplantae; phylum Streptophyta; class Gnetopsida; order Gnetales; family Gnetaceae; genus Gnetum; species Gnetum montanum. The sequence goes on along the minus strand of MNCI01001975.1, from coordinate 481,254 downwards.
ACTCAACCATATGAATACAAGTGTTTCACGCATGATCTGATCAAACTCCGCAGATGGGCTAGTTGTGGTATCTAGATAGTTATCCTTAGGTTGCAGTTCCTTGTCTTCCCACCTAGACTAGTATTAGCTTGTCACGTATGGTTTAGTCTAGGATGAGGTGTATGATGTGTTCCTATGCTAATGCTATCCCTGAGGGCAATGGAAAATAATATTAGCTAAGCTAAGCTAATAGAGAAAGAGTGAGAGAGAATCTAAGCTAGCCTAAGTGTAATGAGCATCCATTCCTTAATCATCCGTACACATCTTGGACTGTGCGCAACTACCACTGGGATTACCAACCGCATGGCATAAGTACACTATTGGGTTACCAAGTAGTCACACTTAAATGCTCGTGATTAAGTCATACTCATTTTGTATTTAAAAGGAGTTTAGGGTGAAGAGATATTAACTAGGAAAGTAATAACTAACAATAAAAATTAAATAATTAAACTAAGTGAATGCTACAATGATGAGGTAATCTTGATCTTTATTTTTGATCACATGTGTGTCCAAGTATGTCACACTCAAATAAAGGATGTCGTACAATTACAATCATCACACTGCGAGCATGCACTAAGAAATAATTCTAACTCTAAGAAGGAAAAACCGTAAGAGTTTGGGTGAGGAACTAGGAACTAACTCCTAGAACAAGGAAAGCCACCTCTTATTTATAGAAATTAAGGTTTGTTGTGATATCGCGTACATGATATCGCAAGGCGGACGCGATATCATGGCTGATGTGATATCGCGGCTGTGATATCGAGGGTTCGATAACTAGGCCTGACAATGCATGTCTTGTATCAAGGCTCCAATAAATGGACCTGATAGACCATGACTCATCATAGGGCCAAGGGTATCATTGCCTATTTTTATAGTATACAGAGGGGCAACTCTCTTTACTAGCATTCAAAAAAATTGAAGTTGTATGCTATGAACCAGATGCATGCAGATTTATTTAACTTGGACTCAATATTTGAAATGGCTAACTTATGGCTAACATGTTCCTAGGTAACCCCATAATCTTCTTCCTTGCTAAGCTATCACAAGGTCATTGGGTGCAAAGCTTCATCCTATATGTCATTTGTGCTTTCCCATAGTTATCTAAGTGTCATTTTTGGGCTCTTGGTGCCCCCAATTCTCTTATTTGCATATATATAGAATACAAGGAACTTAGTGGTTTCCATAGCATTGGTTTCTATACATAGTTATATAATAAATGTGGTCATTATTGTTCTTCAGACCTACATCATTTTAGGGAGTCTAGGTTAAGGAAACTTAAAAGTGAGCCTTGCAACAAGACATGTATTGGACCCATTAATCACATCGGTACCAGTCTAGACACTATCATTGGAGCTTTCCCTCCTTACATACATTCTTACTTGCATCTTGTTGTAGTTACTTATGATATATTTTATTGATTTACTTTTATAAATAAACTTACATTTGATAAATATCAACTTATATTGCAGAGTTTCCTTCTTAACATCTATATCCAACAAAGAAATAAAAATAAAAAAAGTAATGGTGAGTAAGAAAAACAACCTTTTCCTTTGTACTTTCATCTCAAAGCCTTCATAGTATTTTTTTGTAAGGAAATAACAAGCCCCCATATACTAAGTGAGTCATAGAAACTGCCCAAAAGTGTTAGCTAGTATCGAAGCTTTTTGTTTGGTTTGATTTCCTTCGCCTACAATACCTTGTGCAATGATAAAAAAAAGGGAAGTTGTCAAACTTGCCAATCGATGTCTAGTTGTATTTTTGTTGGAGTAGCCTCTACCCTTGTCTTATCCATTACTTTTATGATGGATGGACTTAGCCCTCAAACTTGGATCTTCTATAGGTTGTTGTGCCCTTACAAGGGTAAGAATAGCTACTACTAAACCTTCGGTGGGTTATGCCCTTCAGTTATGGCTAAGATTATTCAATTCAACTAAAGTCTTATAGTCACATGTGTATACCTTAACCTATTTCCTCACAAACAAAGGGCTGCATGTTTTATGCATTCATTATTCAAATTGGCTTACCCAAAAAGTTCATGTTTTACAAATTTGTGTTTTATGTTGTGGGGCTATGCACATTTAATGGAAACGCAACATGGTAACCTTAGCATTTCATGGTTTTATGTTGTTTTCTATCATGGCATCATGAAATCATTTAAAGAATGAGCTTATTATAACCTATCTAGCTCTCCAAACACAATATCTTAAGTACCAATCACATCCAATCCAACCTATTACCATTTCCCATGCTTTTGGAGTTCTATTTCCAGCATGTATTACTTTGCGTATAACTAATCTTTCTCCTTTTCTTTCACAGAAATAAGGAAATCTTTCTACTGGAAAGATAAGAAAAGTTGCTTTTTATCAAAAGAATTTTCAAATCATAATCCATAATTGAAGTCCCCACCCATGTATGCTGGTGCAACAAAGAGTGTTATGAGTACATACTCAAATGGGATAATATAGTATTACATGTAAATGTCAATGTTTCCACTAGTGTGGTGCCATCATCTCCTCTAAGGAGAACTTGTCATAATCATGCTAGTTTGGCTTCAACCAATTAGCAGGTCACTGACACCTTCCCCTTAAAGGATTAAGCACTTTGTAATGTTGTCGTTGTTGATGACCTTGTTTGACCATCATTTGACCACAATATAGGCACTTTGTTACCTGGCGGGTGGAGCTATATCTAGGGGACAACCCCTATGTTACCCTAGAGGAGGTGTAGGAAAACTACCTTTCTTACTCTGAAGGGAGAAGTCCAAATCCATAGGATTCAGACCCCATGAGTCCCTCAGTATATGGGCCATCCCAAAATCCAACAGTAAGGTTACAATAAGCATTCCTGTGAAATGTGCAGAAGGTTGTCTACCAAATTGAAAATGGAAAAAATAGATTGAAAGTAAATACTACAACGGTATACATTAGAAATAAAAGGTGGTAGATAAGTGATATTAAGGGGGATTAAGATTACAATAAGTGTTTCCATGAAACGTGCACTTAGAAAACAACTAGGGTAACATAGGCTCCTATAGGGGCAAGGAACTCACTAAGTGAGTTATCCTATGAAATGGAAATTGACCAACAGGAGATTCGTTACTTTTGCTAGGCAAAAACCAAGGTAACATAGGGGATGTTCCTACTCCCTACGTCACCCTATGTTACCCTCAAAAATTCGTATTGGATAAGGAAAATTTGGAGTACAGAGTAGAAATAAGTAGAAAGTTAATAATAGATATCATAAAGTGTAGGGGTATTAGTAATAGATTCACTATATCCTTATGGTTAGTGGAGAACACCATCAAACTAGTTTCAATGTGATATTTTGTATATGCATATTTCTTGTTCTGGTTATCCCCAATCTAAAGCATCCTTCTTTCGTTCATGGAGAAATCTAATCATCAAAATCAATAAAAAAGCCATCATGGACCAAGATCCAAACAAATAAACCTTGTTAAGAGGGACTGCCTAAGGAGAGGAGAAGGTTACTTCTAGATCAAAGGTAATAAATGAAATAGAAACTAGATAAAATCATATATCAAAATGACTTCTAGCATCATTGAAAAGATTGGAACCACATTTATGGGCCAACAATTTTTCTAGATAAGTCAAACCAGCGAATGGAAAAGGTTTTAGTGAGATCAAAGAAAGTAGCGAACTTATTACTAAATAGATATGAATAGGTGAAAATTCCAACATTGTTTTTTTAGTTACACAGCCCACTTGGTTTACTCCTAAGAAAGTGAAGTACCATACATATCGAAAAGAGATAAAACCTTATAAAAGGAAAGAGTAAGATGCACTACATGAAAGGTAAGAGTAAGATATCCTACACAAACCTCCCACACCTTCCAACCAACCAACCATCCCCACAAGCCAATGTCTAGACTCTACATTTGAAACAAGGCAACGTAGGTGCATTAGCAGGGGAACACCTAGGGTAATGTAGCTGCATTAGCAGTTATAGAAAACTAGGGTAACGTAGGGTGACTAAGACAATTATTGTGCTACATTTCTATGGAACACACACAATGGGATTTAGCATGGAATGAGTCCCTAAGTTCCCCAAACAACCCCAAAGTGACCCTGGTCATTGCCCAGCTAAAGTCTCTTAGCACCAAGGATTAGACATAACCAACAGTCATGATTGATAGAAGACTAGCCTAGTAGGGGAGATAGATTAAGATACAAATTGGGAAGATAGACTAGAGTTAGTGCACCAACTAACCATAGATTGGGAAGACCAGCTTGCCCTATGCACATTTCCATGAAACGCAACTAAGGTACTTAATGCATGTTGATTCTTAATGTGAAATCTATTACCTACATAATAACAAGAATTAACAAAGCATAGCATATACATGTGTTTCATAGAAATACAACTAATGTTATTGGCTTCAATTGTAGATCTCTTATTTTGGGTAACCAACCTACTGCAAAGTAAACGAGCAGAAGTTAACTTGATTGAGCTAGTCCCCACCCCTTCCAAGGCCCTAAGTGTGTGTTTCACGGAAACTTAGCATCGCAAATGCCTTAATCGCCTGGATTTACCTTGGTCATTCGAGGGAACTCTAGGAGTTTTTTACCATGTTAGTGGGGGAACTCATGTAGTTCATTCCCCACCCATTCTAGGGCCCTAAGTGTGCATTTCACAAAAATGTAGCATGGTAACGTCCTTAGTCACCCTATGTTACCATCTAGATCTTCAACTAGAAAGTGCTCATTGGAGGAAAGGTAGTCAAAATTTTCCACTGGCTTAAGATTATTGTTGCAATCATAAACTAGCTCACACTATCTACTAGCCACCTATATAACTTTGAATTGCACGTAAGTATATCATAAAAATAGGATATGAGCATATAATTGAGGATGACATGTGATGGCCTAATGAGTGGCAAGACAGGATCTAGCAATGAACACTACTAACTGCTGCAAGGGTGACTAGATGGGATGCTCTGTAATCTTTTAATATGGTGTGGATCATCCTAAAAGGATATCAGCAAACCTATGTTGAGTTGGTGTATGGTCTTAGGGACTAGTGGTGAAAGTTAGGAAGTAATTCTGAAAGAGTGAGCTCCCCACAAAATAGAAGCAAGCTAGTTTCTCCACACTTCTCTTAGGAGTTATGGTTTAGTGAGCACTTCTAGGATCAAGTAAAATTCTTTGTAATTATGACCTATATCAACATACAAAAATGATAACTAATATGAACAAATATGATTGAAATCATCTGGCCTATGGAATTCAATAAGCACTGATCCGTAATCCGAGATTACAAAACTTGCCACTTTCTTCAAAAGATATCCAATATACATTTTACAATATAATCCAAGGTAGATATTGGTTTATTTCCATGTATAGGTGATACATACCAAAGGTGCCTAGTAAAGTGGGTCTGAGGCCCCTCGCTATTCCTACTCTCATGTATAGACTGGTGCTACGAGGTATGCATCTATCTATGTCTTACGTCTATGATCATACATTCTCTGAAACATCTCATGAGTTTAGAAAAGCCCATGGCTACATAACCTACTATAGCACCATCCATTATTAGGGGCAAATAAGTAGAACTAGCTACTTCGATAACGTCCCACATAGCAACCTTCTGAAAGTAGTGAAAGGATACCAAATGGCACTAGAGATCATCCAGCTAATTAGTTACTATCTAACCACCTCTATTCTAGATAAGGAAGGTAAGGACTACATGTGTTATGAGGTAGGCATGGCGTGGAAATTTATCCCATACTTGTAAACTTGGATTGAAGCTCATATGATAAGAAACATGAATTCCAAATGTACCTTATGTACACGGATGACTTGATAATGGGAATGGGTTGTAAACACAGGCATCTTGACTTTGCCTTCATTCTCAATTAGGGTTGTCCTGCCAAAAGGAGGTTTTGGAGGACCATGAATCAAGCCTCTACCTTGGCTTTAAGGTAACCTTATCTAAGGAAAAGGTGAAGGAAAGACTTCCTTACAACCACATGTTCAAATGCCAGGTAGTTAAATATGAAAACCAAAGTTGGTCAGTTCATTACAATTTTGATGCCCTAAAGCTTATTAGGATAATTAACCAAATTTTGAAATCCAACTTGATATATTATGGTCTATGTGCATCTAAAGGGGAAAGGGTGATCCTATTTATCCAAAATTACTTTGTAAAGCTTACCTTGACATCTTTACTTAATGGACTAGGTGGGGATGATCACCAAAAGCAGCAAGTCAACATCAAGTGGAATAGCTATCTATGTGCCAGTAGCCAACTAAGAATCACTAGCTGAAATGAGCTTGAGTTAATAATAAAAGAGCTTTTCTATCACCACAATCCGAAGGCACCTACATGGAAGAGATCGTTTGATAGTCTCAAGCTATCAACCAGCTATCACTACTAAGAAATCTTCCAAGTCTATGAACGTGCAATGCTTAAATCTATTCATCAAATCAATAATATACCAATTACGTAGGAATAAGTGGAATCATGTATCATAACATGGCTAGGCATACTAATGACCTATGCAACCTATAGCTAAGGAAGTGTGAAGTGAATAAAACGTTAGTTGGAGTAACTAGAAATACATAAAGAAAGATTATATTGATGTACTAATGATCTAGCTAATGGGGTAAATTGAGCCTATACATGGCTCAAGCGACTAGAACTAGCCACCTAACATGCACACCAAGCTATCTACCTATTAGAAAGTCTATATGTATGGTGGATTCAGGGAAACTTACTACTACTACTATATAATAAAAACTTACTATATAATATCTAAATATCCCTTGGTATTCTCAACCCCTTCCTATGGTATCATGACCTAACTTACCAAACATGCTAGAATTTGGTTCACATAAAGTGGAATTGGTGCACAATAACATCATGAAAGTATGAATTGATTTCATGGAGATAATGCTAGTAATAGCCAGGGAGGAGGATACTGTGAGATAGTATCCTAGTAAAGGTGACACACAAAAAAAAATGGATTCAATAATTTACATTACTAACAACAATATGAAGACTACTTGGTAGACTGAGACTCTAGCTTAATGCTCATAATGAAGAGAGTGTTCTAGCAAGTAGATATGTACAATGTAATTTGAAATATATATATATCTTAACTAACTCCCTTCACTAGCATGATTGTATAATTTTTTAACTAGATAAATGCTAAGATCTCTCGCATGATAGCTTTAGTGGGTGATGAGTGGTGAGGTACCCCTAAACTCAACCATACAAAACGAGCATCGCACGTGTGATCTGGTCGAACTCCGCAGATGGACTAGTTGTGGCACCTAGATAGTTAACCTTAGGTCACAATTCGCTTTCTTCCCACCTGGACTAGTATTGCATTTGTCACGTATGGTTTAGTCCAAATGATGTGTATGATGTGTTCCTAATCTATGCTACTCCTGAAGGTAGTGGAAAATAATATTAACTAAGCTAAGCTAAGAGGAAAAGGGTAAGAAAATCTAATCTAGCCTAAGTGCAACTAGCAACCGATTCCTTGATCAACGGTACACATCTTAGACCTCGTGCATGACTACCACTAGGACTAACAAGCATAGATCCTAGGTATGCCACTAGGATTACCAAGTGTAGATCCCAAATACGCCACTGGGTTACCAAGCATAGATCCTAGCTACAACACTGAGCTACCAAGCAGTCACACTTAAATGCTCGTAATNTACAATTACATTCACCACACTGCGGGCAGACACGGGAAAAAATCTAACTCTGGACGGATCAAACTACTAGAGCTTCACTACTCTAAAACTAGGATCCCTCAACAAGGGAGAGCTGCATCTTATTTATAGATATGACGATAGACTATGATATCGCGTACGCGATATTGTAGGGAAGACACGATATCGCGTATGCAATATCGCGGCCTATGCGAATCGCGTCTCATCATACCCCCACAACTGAATAACAACTCGTCCTCAAGTTACAAGGAGAACAAGATTCATTAATTACATAGTGGACACGTATGAGATTATTAACTGGAGAAAGAAATGAACTAATGCCGTAGTGTGGGAAGACACAACACAGAGAAAAAATACTACAACTACAAAAATGTGGAACTCATGTAGTTCCTGGTGGCGGTGGCTCCTCCATGGGTGCTTTCCCCTTGTCACGTGCTCCAAGCTTGGAAGGTTGAAAACATTGAAGAATGGCCTAGAGCTTCTCCTCTTTGGTCCAAGGATCTTGTGCCATCCATGCTAATGTTCTGATGTTTGATGGAGTCGGCACTACCCATGGATAGGATAGTTGCAGGAACATCTGATTAGCTTTGATGTACCATGCTGCGAACACCCATCATTCCTCTTCATAGGATCTAACTTTGTCTTTGTATTCATGGAGCTCTATTAGCCATCAAGCCAAGTTGGTTGCAACATCTTTCTATCCTTGGTAGCTTTATTTTACCACTGCAAGTTCAGAATTTGCGACATCTAGTTTCTCAGCCAGCTTCTTGCGCTCTGCAAATTTTGCTTCGTATTTGATATGGGTGTAAGCTACCTGCTACTTGAGCTCTAACCTCGGGAATCATACTGTTAACATGGCCAGGTTGGCATATCTAAGATTTGCCAACTCCATGTACTCTGTCAAGTCTTGATCTGCAGGTCCCAGTTCTTAATTTCCACTTGGTGGGCGAAGGCGTAAGTGTTCAATATGGCCCTCCAATTAGTGTGTTGAGCAGTGATTTTGTTGATTTGAGCCTTGGCCATATGGATCTCCTTCTCCATGATTTACTTGTACATCCCCACCTGATCACGGAAATGCTCCTTCAGCTTCTCATGTCGTTTAGCCTCATTCTGCCATCCGCTGATATCAATGGCTGATTTTTGGCAAACAGCGTGTACCTCCTCCATTGAGAGGGTTCGATTTTCTTTGGCTAAATGGCTTACATCTCGGTTGACCTAAATGAACTATTCTTGTAACTAATGAAAGTGTTCATTGAGAACATTCTTTTTTTTCTCCATAGAAGTCAACCGAAGGTTATCAGCAACCAACTGCTTGTTCTCTTCTTCTAAGGCCCTGAGTGCCTTAAGATGTGCATGAGTTTACGCTTGAGCTGCGGAGGCATCCCAAGTGGCCATCCCCTTTTCTTTTTCCACCTTCTTATTTTCTACAATTCATTTTGTTAATTGCTCAGTTCTAAAATTCTCTAGCTAGTCTATCTGAACAAAGTGCAAAGGATACTGTTGTGCTGCTTGTAAGGCTACGAGCTGCTCTTGTAGTTTCTGCACTTCAGCTTCAGCATGCTCAACCCTTACTTTAGATATGACTAGCTTCCCCTTTGTGGAAATGAGGTCTAACTGAATTGCTATTACATCTTAGGGAATGTCAAACAGAGACGTAAAAACTTATCCTTTTTGAAGCAATTTTTCCAATGCATCCTCATGTTCCGCAGGAGTCATCGAGGTTCCGGTAAGAGTTTGAGCATCTCATGCTCCTGAAAGATTTTTCGGTGGCACAATAGGTACATTGAAAGATTCTTTAATATGGTCAGCGACCACTTCAGTAACTTCCATGGCATCCTGGTGTTGCATGACCACCACAGTGGCCCCTTCACCAGTCTCTAACTACACTTGAAAAGATGTCGTGTTTTCAGAGATCTGTTGTGACCATCTACTTTCCCCTCCTCCTGTTTGGATGGATAGTTCACCCTTTGTGCGATCTAACGAAATAGTAGGCTGGTCAGCATCATCGATGACGTGGAAGAGATTTGCATCATCACAAATTCCCCAACTAACCATCTCAGTGATGGTCCTAAGATGGCTCATCGACAGTCTGTAGTCTTGCAGCGGTAGTGGTTGATCCTGGCCTGTGCTGGGTCCTACTTCTTATTGTTGGCTGGGACTTGTGGCTGGAGGTTGACTGGGTCCTGCAAGTTGAGTTGCAAGTGATCCAGTCATCTATTCTTCTTCTTCATCTGGTCCTAGCTCTTTTCTAGTGCTCTTTCATGGAGTTTTCTCCTTTAATAACTCAGCATAAGAAGCATTTTGGGCCTTTCAGAGGACGTCATTTGTGTATCCCCGAATACCAGCCCGTCGGCATAGTTTTCTAATAAGGTAGGGAATAGGCAACGCCATTTTCCCTGACTTCCATTTTTTGAATTGCCTTAGGATCTTCGTCAAATATAAATGGGGAAGGTTAGCATTAACCTTTCCCATCAACACTGCACATCCCCTTGTTGCATACATAGATATTCTTTTCAAACCTTTTGTGGGGAAGAGGTGATAAGTTCCAATTTTGAAATAAACCTGCTCTTCCATTGTCAGCTCACCAAAAGCTTTATCTCTGCCATAAGCCTTCTCTAACCAATCCTTTCGCACATCAAGGTCTGATCAGGTAGATAACCGAGCAACATGGGGGCCTGAATTCGGAAGGTTTAACAATTTTGAAATCGCCTACGCAGAAAAGTCGACTATCACACCAAAAATGTTAACCATGGTGCCTTGCTCCTTATTGTGCTAGAATAGGTACATTTCACCTAAGTACCAGGCACCGCACTCAGAGAGGACATACCATAAGGGAGATCCTTTAAGGTGATCCCTAATAGCCTCAGGAACAAACTCTACAAAAGGTTCGAAGTTAAGCTCCACAATCACTGTAGCAATTGTGGACTTTGTATGGATAGCCTGAACACATTCCGGGGGCAATGTGAGTTGTTGTCCCGGTTCAGGCACAGTAGCAGCTCCTCTTTTTGCCTACCCAGAGCATCTTGTAGGAGATTCTTCTTGATGGATACTAAATGATTGCACCTCCTATTCTGCATGTTGTCCTGCAAGGATCCATCTTCCACCTCTTCAAGGTTGTTTTGCTTCACCTTGAGCAAGACCCTCTCGCTGTGCATATTTTAGGGCCATTTGCAATCACACGGGCCAAACGCTAGTAAGGTTGTTTTCAAAGTTAAGTTATACCTTACTACCTTCCTTTAATTAAAGATTTTATGTTATCATGTGATTGTTTCCAAAAATTATGATAATAGGTCATATGGCTTAGGTGGGTTTCATTCTAATCTCCCAGTGTACCTAAGGTCATATGATTTTTGGCACAATTTTTCTAAGTGTTAGTATTAATTACCCTAATTGATGTCCTTTGGGCGATGAAAAATTTCAAAAAAGTTAGGCACTTTTCATTAAGTTTCCCTCCCCCATGACTAAATTGAACGCTCTAGGTTCAAGTAGGTTCAAACAGAATTAAAATCAGAGCACTAGTGCACGAGATATGAGTGAAAAAGCGAGGGTCACGCAATCACAAGTTGTAGAGAAAAATTTCAAAAATTCCCCCCGCGTAAATGACAAAATGATGCTAAGTGTTGTGGCGGGTGTTCCTATTTATAGAAAAATAGGACACGATATCGTGTACGGTACATCGCATATGCGATATCACGTGGGACGCAATATCCGGTATGCGATAGCTCGTCCCTAGTGATGTGGGACACATGGAAAATACCGAATTTTTAATGATTTTCTTGAAATTAATGGTATAAGATGAGGACATGGGCAAGTGTGAAGATAACCTAGGGTAATTTCATTAATTCAAAAGGCACACTTAATGATAATGATGTGAATTTAGCAATTAAAAATTTGGCGGTTAGGAAGAAAAGGGAATGTAATGGTACATTGGAACATTAAAATTTTGAGGGATAATAAGAGGGAAAGAAAATTAAGAAAAATTAAGTTGAGGGTAAGAAAATTATGTGTTTGAACTAGAGAATTAGTGAAGATTACGAAATATTACACAAGTGGGTCCTCCCCAATGCACGTTTCAACCTATTATGCCCTTGTGTAACCACACTTAAAGTGTCCATGGGCACTAGAAGGGTTAAATGTAATCCGCACTAACTCCACAAAACACACACATGTAAATATCACCGGAATGAGATGAAAATTCTATGCTACATGGGACACGAGCTACAATTACACAAACAGTGAGATGAGGCGAAGTATAGAAAAGGATCGTAGAGATTGGGACATGAGGTACTGACCCAGGGTACAATGAATCCTGCGTGTAAAGCATGATTAAGGTGTCATTAACCCATCGTTCCAAGATCAGGACCAAGTCCATCCTTCTAATTAGTGACATCGCATTGTGTCATCCCATGGTGAACAACCATGAAAGTACCATAACAACAAGGCGTACAATCACTTGGCGTTTTATGCAAGGGAGGAGTGCCTTTTGTTTTATGGCACTTCGTTTTTCTTTTTCTTCTCTTTTCTCTTTTTTTTCAATTTACTGAATCCAAAGAAGCTGCCAACCTTCAGGCATGGGTGCATGTATTTCCAGTGGGACCCCCTAGAATAGCATTTGATTTTTGAGTGCCCTTTTGATTACTCTTACTCCCATTTTTCATTAGATCTACAAGGATCTTAGTACAACCATATTGCATGATAACTCCCACAGATGTCACCAAAGAGAATTCACAAGTCCCTTTAATGTCACACCCTAATCATTCCCTCTTGGTCCATCCTTCTTCATTCTGGGTACAATGAACACAAAATTAATTTTAAGTTTTAGAAATTTCAAGAATATCACTGTACCCAAGAACAGACCCTCTTATTTATAGAGTGGATGAGTGGATGTAGTGGGCTAACTATTCCAAATAGTTGACTTCTCATGACTTAATAACATAAAACACACCTCAACCAACGATCCACATGAGTGTTTTATTCGTAGATAAGATTACTTACAAAAACATGAAAATACAAACACATAAAAAGATAAAACAAAAAGTTGAAAAATGAAAAACTGAAAAATAAAAAGTTGTAAAATCAAAGAAGATGAAAAATAGTTATTAATCCTGCTTGCCATTGAAATGGGGGGTATCCCCCATAACTAAATGGTTGAGTATGACAGGATTAATAAATGGGAAATGAGGATCCTTGCATATTGGAAATATTGAAACTGGTCCATACTTATCACCTTGGATTTCACACACTTTATAATAAACACAGTGGGGCACTTCGTACGATGTAGTTCACAGATAACGAGTTGACCCACTATGATATTTAGGACCGTTAGATGGTATGCAAGGATTGGACTGATGCCTCCTATGGTTGTGTTCATTGGGCCGTATGGTTGTTGGAGTGTAAGTTGGTGGCCCTGATAAAGTTACATGAGGTGTTGGGTTCGAAGGTAAGGGTGCACCACAGGGTTGGACTTGTGCTGAGTTGGAAGGTGTAGTGGCCTTGGAATTATGTTGTCCCTTCCTACAGCCGTGTTTAAAGAAAGGACACCTTTGATGTTGAGGAGGCTTTTCACTGCTGTTAGTAGCAGTAGCACAAGTGTTATTCATCGGTTGTTTCTGTGGCACAAACACCTTAGGAACTATTGGTGGCATTGTTGAAGGAGGGAAAGGATGAGAATGTTGAAAGTTAGGAGGAATATAAGGTGCATAAGGTGGTGGTTGTGCTGGAGGTATGGGCTGATAGTATTGTGGAGAATGGTATTGTGGTGAGATAGATTATGTTGGCCCAGTTGAAGAAATAGGGTGTTGAACGTGATAAGTGTTTGGATTCGGAAAATATGAAGGGTGCCTCCACTCTAAGGATGGATTCCCCCACGACTGGGATTGTTGCCATTGTGATTGAACACAGTGTCACTGTACAAACTCTGGGTGTAACGTGTTTTCCCAATGCTCATGTAGATGTAACAAGATTGGGCATTGGCCTTTGGGGTGATCATACAAGCATATGTTACATTCATACATATGATTAGCAGTTGAGCACTTATTCCCTTTATTCTTTTTTTCCGAATGTCTATTATTTTGTCCTACCTCTTGGGTTGTCAAAACTCTATCCCCAATGATGTTGATATATTCCCCACACTTTTGATACATCCATTCCAACATCTTATTGATCTTTGCGTCGGCTTCTTCTAACGATTGTTGTATTGGCAAAGATGATGTTTCCACCTTGAGAATTGTTGATTTCTCCTTGTTAT
>MNCI01001975.1:446033-467142 GCA_015680685.1 Gnetum montanum | reverse complement strand
CTATACCATACTTTAGCTTGGTCAATGAGTGTCATAGGAAAGAGCTTCAATTTTTGCCAACTATTATCAATGTTATTCCATGTGTAGGCATCATAGAAGGCTAGTAAATGTTGATGTGGATCTAATTCATAGCCTCCTAAAAATTTTGGGAAGTTATTTAAATCAAGCCTGGGTAGATGGCTCTCTTTACGATGCCTACATGAGATTTGAATAGCCTCTTGTATTTGTGTTAAGCTTGTAGTGGCCAGTGGGGGTTCATCGTCATCAGGTAAGGTAGGCTTTCATGTGTTGTGATGACGTTTTTTTTGTTCATGCTTATAGGAAAATCCCACTTCAGGTTGTATACTCCAATCTTCATCATCATATAGCTCATTGGTTCTCCAATGAACTTCCTCACTAAGTGTGGCTTTATTATCATCTTGCAGGAGAGGCATTGTTGTGTGTGAATTTATGTGACTTTTTAATTATTAATTCTTTTCTAAGAGATATATCGTTAAGTTCTTTACAATGACCTTGTATGATATAACTAATCTAGATAACTAGCACCATCCCCGGCAATGGCACCAATGATGAGTGATGAGGTACCCCTACACTCAACCATATGAAGTGAGCGTCGCATGCATGATCCGATCAAACTCTGCAGATGGACTAGTTGTGGCACCTAGATAGATAGCCTTAGGTCATAGTTCGCTATCTTTCCACCTGGACTAGTATTGCATTCTTCACATATGGTTTAGTCCATATGAGGTGTATGATGTGTTCCTAATCTATGCTACTCCTAAAGGTAGTGGAAAAGAATATTAACTAAGCTAAGCTAAGAGGAAAAGGGTAAGAAAATATAATCTAGCCTAAGTGTGACGAGCAACCAATTCCTTGATCAACCATACACATCTTGGACCTCATGCATGACTACCACTAGGACTACCAAGCGTAGATCCTAGGTACGCCATTGGGATTACCAAGCGCAAATCCCAAATATGCCACTGGGTTACCAAGCGTAGATCCTAGCTACACCACTGGGCTACCAAGCAGTTACACTAAAATGCTCGTAATCAAGTCGTACTCGTTCCGCGTTCTAGGAGTTTAAGGGTGAGATAGACAAAACAGTAAATAACATTAAATAAATAACAAAGTGAATGCTGCAATGATGAAGTAATATCGATCTTTTTTTTCGGTCATGTGTGTGTCCAAGTACGACACACTCGAATAAAGACACCATACAATTACATTCACCACACTGCAGGCAAACACGGGAAAAAATCTAACTTTGGAGGGATCAAACTGCTAGAGCTTCGCTCCTCTAAAACTGGAATCCCTCAAGAAGGGAGAGTCATGTCTTATTTATAGATATGGCAGTGAACTGTACTATCACGTACGCGATATCGTAGGGAAGACGCGATATCACGGGGGATGCGGTATCATGGTAGACGTGATATCGTGGCCTATGCGAATTGTGTCTCATCAATGGGGAATGAGTCCCCAAGTTTCCTTGGTTACAAAGGAACCATTCCATAGCTTCCTAAAAGAAATTCACCTAAACTAGAAAGATGAGAAGCTAGAAATCAAAAATTCAGGTGCATCCTATTCAAGGAACCAAACTACGTGCATCGCTTCTGTGCTCACCGACTGTCAACTACAATTCAAAAGCCAATAGTTTCACAAAAGAACCTTGTGATAGCACTCAGAGTGAGCCAAGATGGCAAGTGCTTCCCAAGTCTATAGGTAAAGGAGTAAGCAATTACTCCCTTGGACAAAAAGGGGGGAGTTCTTTTTCCTACCTCAGTCACTTATGTTATGGTATTGTGGCTTAACTTGGTTTATAAAATTAAGATAGAAAGTCGTCGATTAACTACATCAAGTAGGTATAGTCGTATTCTCTTATTGATAATAACTATTCAAGGTATCTAATCGCCTAAGTTATCTAGGAAAGAAGGATATATATTGTTGTATTATGCCTAGGTGATGTGTGCTCTAATTGATTATGTCTCCTTGGTTGGCTTTATGATCTTGGATTTAATTAGTAGGTATGGACTTGGATCATTGCTGATTAGGCTACTTTGGGGTTCTTACTATGATTCTGGTTGGGTGTCAAGGGCTTTAACAGGAAACAAGTCCCCAAGTTATCCTGTTCAATGAGAATCTCCCAACAGAAGATTCCTTGCTAATATGGGGAACAAGTCCCCAAGTTACCCCTGTGCAGA
The DNA here is from genome assembly GCA_015680685.1 of Gnetum montanum. Lineage (NCBI taxonomy): Eukaryota > Viridiplantae > Streptophyta > Gnetopsida > Gnetales > Gnetaceae > Gnetum > Gnetum montanum. The sequence goes on along the minus strand of MNCI01001975.1, from coordinate 464,941 downwards.
ATCATTGTTAGAAAATCTTATCTAAGCATTTTTTATGGTGGACATTAGAGATAAAGTGGCCAATTCTTACAAATTGGCTAAGGTGGAAATTCAACAAGGGGCTAGCATATCGTTGACTCTCCTTAACATCTACCTAACTTTTATCACAGTCACTCTTCCTAGGAGTACTTGTATCTTATGTACACGAATGATTTCTACTTTGTTATTCCAAATGCCAGTGAATATTCTATAAAAAAAGGTGCTAGAACTTTTAAGTTAATACCTAAGTACTTTGGGTCTTAGCTATACACACCAAGTACTTGAGCTAGAGGAGAAAGGGAAGAATTTGGGATTAGATGTCAAAATGTTTGGCAATAAGGTAAGAATAACAACTCCATTCAATCACCTCATAACTAAATGGAATAGGAAATATGCATCTTAAACTAGCTTTCCCTTAACATCTCTAGATTGGCCTGGTCATGGCTACTAGGCAACTCTTCTAGTTGTGCAAAAACGAGCTCATATGTTGGAACTACATATGTCAAAGAAAGAACTGTATACCAATAATGCATTGAGGATTCTATTGAAGAAAGTGGTGTTGAGGAAAATGTTAAAATTTAGGAGATGTAGGGTGCTCATTCGAAGAATGAGCTTATTGTAACCTTACCCTTACTTATTATCAACATATCGACCTAGCTATCTTACCATTCTACTCAAGAGCCTTAGGGATGCAACTACCTCTAAATAATGATACCTTTGAAGATGTTGCAACTTGATATTGATTTCTCACCACTCACACCCATCAACAGCAAGCTAAATAGTGGACCAATAGTTTTCCTATCTACCTGATGATCCACAATTACTGGAAGTGGCATCACATGCATGGTATATTAGATGGACTAGGTAATAGGATGAAATGTTATAAAATGAAAGAGTAATTGGAAGATTTGAGAGAAAATTAGAGTGATAAAGGGCTTTAGTGAGGAACAAGTCCTCAAGTTACCCCAATCACTCCTAGTAGAGATGACATGCAATGAGTTGAACATATGGAAGTTGCAATATATGTGTGAATATATGGTGGAATTTGCTAATATGTCAAAAGAATCCTACAGTGAATCACAGAGATGGGCTCTGCTAAGAATACTGCTTGCTTCCATTGAGCAGAGCATGGAAGGAAGTAATAGCCCACTACTTTAGTCATATAATAGAATCTTACCAACATTTAGTATTACATAATATAAGTGGTTCTATAATGAAAGACTTATGTGACCAAATAAGTATGTCGAATAACCATGGGAGAACTCTCTAGAATCCCTCAATAATAATAAATGAAATCTAGAAATGACCACATCAATGGGAAGTGTGAAAATATTTCTAGGTGGATCAATGATCCTATTGCCCAAACTCAAGAAAACCTCTATGCAATTGGCCCTGGGAAAATGGTAGTGTCATTTATTAAGTTTCCATTAACTGCCAAGTAAGCTATTGACGAATAAATGCCATAGCCAAGTAAGTTACCAGCAAAACTATGACTACCATAGTCATATTGTCACTGACAATGGTACTACATAACTTCTGCACTCATCCATAGAGAAGTAATCAAACACTTCAACTAACCAACCACGCCTTCTACTACTCCACAAAATAATAGAATGATGAGAGATCTAACTAAAAGACTACAAAAACCTAAGGAAGCCACCCTTAGCTCTTTAGGTAAATGAGGGAAATCTATACCTATGTTGTCTATATGTGAAAGATAACCCAATCATGGACCTATCACTCAATGACCATATAGTCTTTTCCCTCAACAAACCAATAAGACCAAACTTCAATTTCTTCTTCACTCAAGTCCTCCCAAGAGCGAGTGTCAAAGTTTGCAATCAATGTGTTGCTTACTGTAAATAAGAAGGGATCTTGTAGGAGAGCAGGAGAATTGAGTACCTCATTGGTGCTCACTATCACATCCTATCCTACCATTGGCGAAGCACGGACCAAGCTTTGCAACATATTATTGGTCACAATAATGTAGGACAATTGAGTTATTATTTCTTTTCTTCCTATCACCTTGATGGCCATTCCAATATGGCATAGAAATCATGCCCCAGGAGACCTTCATCCAATCTATCGGGTGCTCTAACGATTTTTCTAAGGATTTTTCTGTGAGTGGGGGAAATGGAGTTGTTCACTCCAACTACCAATTATGTCTTACCCATTTCATCAGTATTTGCATGGTATACGCGTGGAATTATCAATAGGTATTGATCATTTTGTTTGGTTTGTAGGGCTTTCTTTTTTAAGACTATGTTGCAGTGTCTATCTCTTATGGTGGAGGCTTTCAAGGTTATTACTCTATAGCAACAGGAGCCCGAAGTGGAGCAAAATAGCCTAGCTAAGTACCAAAAGGTCCAAGTAAAAACATAGAAAAGTCATAGTGGTCACTAAGAGGTTTTGGTACTTGGCCAGGCTATTTTGCTCCACATTGGGCTCTTGTTGTTGTAGAGTCATGACCTCGAAAGCCTTTGCTATTGATAGGTTAGAACAAGGAGCACAAGGGAAATGATAGAGAAAAATGTTAAAGGGGAGATGATAATCATTAAAACTATAACCAATGCCCTAGTGATGGGGAAGGTTACTTTCCCCAAAGAGTAGCCTTGGGAACCAAGGCTAGCTCCCCTGGAAGGTGGAAGAGGTTAAGGTCCAGGATGACAACTAGCACCCATCAATGACCTCAAATTTTTAAGTGTCTTTTACCTTTGGGTAGAAGAGAGGTGTGCTCTTTCCAGTGGTCTATGGAAGGTGAAACCTTCTAGTAGAGTTGACTGAGGGAGGGCAAGTCCTCAGTAGCATACGCTAGAGTCTGAGCCTTTGAGATACCCATTTTTGATTTCAAATCATGGTACACAATATGGCTTGTTGTTTCATTTTACTTTTACTTCATTCTCGTCTGATTTCAAGATAATTATTTGAGCATTCTTGTTTGCATTTATCTAGAACTTTCAAAATTTTTCAGAGTCTAAATGGCAGCAAAAAACATAGCTTTGGTAATTTTTATGGATGCATTTATGATGATGGGAGGAGTTTTATCACAGCAATTCAAAGAATCAGCCTCAGCTTCTATATTTCTGCCCACTCTTGCAGGGGTTCTTATTTTTCCTCTACCATCTTTTATTATGGCTTTTTCGCATCAAACAAGACTTTTTTTTTTTGTTTTTTCTTTTCTTTCCCCATTTTATTTGGCCTTTGGCATAACTTATGGATCCCCTATTTATATTTAATTGTTCTGCTACATTTCTTTTATTTCTTAGGCGTTGGCTGCAGTTGTTCACTTTCTTTTATGACAGTTGCAAATATTTCTTTAGTTACTTGGGAAATAAAGCACCCTTTGTGTTCTTGGGGTATTTTTTCCTTAGTTTTATTCATATCCAGTCTAATATGCTAATATAATAGATAATGAGAGATTTTTTGCATTGAAGAGTACATCTTTTATTATTATTCTAAATTTTTTAATTTGTATTTCAAGAACTAATGTCGAAGGGAAAAATTATTTTTTCTTTGAATAGTATTAATAAGGCTTTAATTCAATGTCAAACTATTTATGCATTGTTATTTCTTATTGGTTGTAATGCAGTGTTGCATAAACCAGATCTCAGAAAGCATATCTCATCATCAAAATTTTTTATGAAGATTGAATATGCAGAGTGGAAAATATACAAATAACATGGAAGAAGAAGATGAATACCACATTTATCTACCATTTAAATATAAAGAAGATATTAAAGTTGCAAATTTTATTGCTTTATTTCAAATGTTATTCTAAATGTTATAAGAACACTTAAAGTAATTTTTTAATGCTAATTTTACAACTCATCATGTATAAAATTTCACTTTCAATTTTATAAATATTACTAAATTATATTTTCTATAAAAATAAATTTTGTCGATAAAAATCATGATTATAGAAAAGAAGAAACCAGCAGAAATAGAAAGACCCTACCATGATTTTGTCACCATCCACGTCACCCGCCATGTAAGATCTCACGATGGAGAACAACGCAATGGAAAAGATGCTATGGAATAATGGAAAATCATTTTGATTTTGGTTTTCAATATGAATATTAATTCGTAAGGAATCAATTTGGGATTTTATTAATTTGTAAAATATATAAGATTCTCTCAGCCAAATAATAGATATATATTATAAATATATAGCTAAACTAGTAGAATAGTGGTATGCAAAGCCAATATTAAAGGAATTATTTTTGTTATCCCTTAACTTCCATACATGCCCATTGTGCTAACTCATGCATATTTGATGACTATCATTAGCCATGTGTATATGTTCTTGGGTCCCACCCTGCCTACCAATGGGTCCACTAGTTAGCAAGGAGGAATTCAAGAACACATGCTTATATAAAATAAAAAGTGATTTTAATCTCATTTTTTCATATATAATAGTGGTGTGATAAATTCATTTTTTATTTTATTTAAACAAGTGTTCTTGGATCCACCCCTACCTACCAAGACCCAAGGACATGTAATGGTCATGGAATGAAAATATGCATGAGTTGGCACATTAGGCATGCATGGAACTTAAGGCATAGTAGAGATAATTTCTCATGTTTTTTCATGGTTTGTCATGCATATGTGTGCCCTAAAGCATTTTCACATAATAGTTATTGTGAAAATTTCTTCTTGTGGCCTAAGCTTATAACAAAAATTATTTATTTTGCATGACAAAGTCCAACCAAGACATACTCGTACTAACTCTTGTGAAAAAGTTCATTGTCTTAAGCTAGCATTATGGGGGGATGTCGGACCCCGAAAAGAAGTTATATTGATATTAACAGTGTATCAGTTACAGTAATTTGAACAAGTCATAGGGTTAAGGGAAAGGGGGAAGCTAAGAGCACTATGCAAGAAACTCAGGACCTGCCTAATAAAAAAACAAGTGTTAAGGGAGGAAGCCCAAATTGGGGCACCACCAAACGACCACCCATGCTGACTCGTTACAAGATAGAAGGACAAAGAATTAGATAAGGAATAAAAAAGCTCTCAATTAAGGATAGAGAGAGTTCCAATGGTAACTCCTCAAAACAGAAATGGAAACCTTCCTGAAAGAGATTACTGATGATGAGTGTTACTGGAATGCACAAGTCTTTCCCACTGCTACAAGAGATGAACCAACTGATGTCTATCCAGATTGAACTTGGATGCTTGAGATGTGAGTTGGAAATGAATGAGGCGAAAGATCTACAACTTCTGCAACAACAGAAATGGAAAGCTTCCTAGCAGAGATTACTGATGATGAGTGTTATTGGAATGCACAAGTCTTTCCCACTGCTACAAGAGATGAACCAACTGATGTCTATCCAGATTGAACTTGGATGCTTGAGATGTGAGTTGGAAATGAATGAGGTGAAAGATCTACAACTTCTGCAACAACAGAAATGGAAAGCTTCCTAGCAGAGATTACTGATGATGAGTGTTATTGGAATGCACAAGTCTTTCCCACTGCTACAAGAGATGAACCAACTGATGTCTATCCAGATTGAACTTGGATGCTTGAGATCTAACTTAAGCTAGCATTATGACCATAATTAGTTTCTCTCACCAAAAAATATTATTGACATTTTATAGATAATTGAATCCTAGTTAAATATAAATATTAGAACTAATAACAATATAGGCAAGCTTAAATTGGAATAGAAAAATAGAATGGTCATTGATTCATGAAAAATCAACAAAACCAATATTACAAATTTAAATGGGAAAAATATTTAGATGAATGAGGATCTTACTTAAAATGAAGTTGCAAAAAGTGTTGAACAAATAGAAAAAGGTTAAGGTAGTAGGTGAAAAGGGTTTTATATCAAACCTAAATGCTAGCAGCATGGAAGTAATTAAAAATAAGAAGTATCTAAAAACTTATTCAGAAAACATATATTATGTTAAAGTGTGGGTTTCCTAATATAGATGGTGGAATTGCAAATAAATTTGTTTCATTGAATAGTATTAGTTTATTTGATAGCTTTGATATTTTTGGTTTTGTTGAAACTTAGGTAGATGTTGGTTTTGTAGATTTTGTAGTTCCTAGATTTATTAAATTTGTTGCAAGAAACACAAGAGTAGGGTAAAGAGGCAGACCTTCTAGTTTCATTAGTATTAGTGAGGAAATCTCTTAGTGATCATAAATAATATATTTGGCTAAACATCTTATGTGCTTTCCTTTCCATATACTATTTTTTGCCCCTATAAATATTACGTTGTATGATTCTATAGAGCTCTATTTTGATCACCCTTTTCAGTTCTTGAGTAGAGATATAGTAGAATTTTCAACAAAATGCTTAGTATTTATTTGTGGAGATTTTTATGCAAGGATAGGTTTACAACAAACAAAAAGTATTTAATAGCAACATAATGTTGGTAGTTTAGAAATTATTGAAAATCATAGCTAGGCATGGCATTCTATATATAACTAAAGCCCTATCTAAACTATGAACAAAATCCTAAAAAGTGAACTTTTTAAAGACATTAATGCCACAAAGATCTAATAGCTAGACTAATTAATCCACAATCTTACATTGTCTTATGTGTTAAAAAAAAGATTAAATTTATTTGTGTAATTTTTCTAGTTATAAAATTTAATATTTTTAGAATACAAGGGACAATTTTGATGATTTTACGAAAGGAAAACATATTGTATGATTTTCCTTGAAGAGATAGGATTTACTATTTTCTTTTCTTAAAATGGTATTTTTCTATTTGTCAAGTTTGACAAATGTGGATGCTTAATAGCCTACATTTCATAATTAATGAAAAGCCACCAAGGAGATTATTTATGAAGAATTGAAGTAGGATCTTTGAAATTATTAAAGTCCCAAAAATAACTAATAAAACTTCATTCTTTCAAATATGTTTTATTGAAATAGAACTTGAGATAGTTATACTTTAATAAAAAGAAGCCAATTTAAAAAATGTATATCTTTCTGCTAATAACTACCTCTAGACTCATCCAACTATATGCACTTACAAGATAGAAGCTTCTAAGGTTCTATACTAGTTAAGCACTTAACTATCCCTTTAACACATAAAGCAATACCTTGCTTATAACAAAGACAACATAACAAAAGTTCTTTTTAGAGTGGCTACTCTTTCAAAAGAAATTTTAAACAATTTGATGAATAGAATGCATCATTACAAGGATCCTAACATGAGACATAGTGATGAGCAGTGAGGTACCCCTACGCCCAACCATACAAATCACAAGCATTCACATGAAATTTGGTTGAATTCCATAGACTTTAATTACAAGTACACTAGAGCCAAATAGTGAGTTTGTGTTGTTCATTTGTTGTCTTCCCAATCTCACTTGTGAAATGCAAGTGTATGGTTAAGTGTGACTAAGGCATAAGATTTTTATTATTATTTTTTTATCAATTGATCACCTAAAACAAGAATAAAAGTGAGAGTAATTAAGTGCTAAGTAAACTAATATCTAATCTAGCCTAACACAAGTAATCGTCCCCACTTCCTGGACACATCTTGAACTTTGTGTAAACACTGTTGGGTTGTCAAATGCTAACCATTTCTAAGCTACCAAGTATCACATGTATGTTTGAAGGGGTCATGCATTTTTATTTCAATCAGTTGCTTAATTAATCAAAATTAATTGCTAAATGAATACTATTAATGTAAACTGCATGAAATAACAATATGTAAATGCATAAAGAAAGAAAGTTTCAAGTGCTACAAGGATGAATTAAAGAGCTCATCTTTATTGCCAACACAATGGTATGTTTAGGTACATCAATGCTTGAATAAAGATCCGATCACACTTAGACCTCCTATTGCAGGCACTTGGAAAATATTCTATGCAAGCACTTCGAAAATATTCCAACTCCTAAATGAATAAACTACAAAAGTTTCGCTACTTGACTTCCAAAACTACTCTTGAATCATGTGTCCAAGGGATGTATTTATAGGCCCAAGTAACCTTGTGATATCACATCTTGGGCCATGATATCGCGTACCCAATATTTTGTACCTGATACCGCGGCTACTCCGATATTGGTGCTTACGAAAAATATGATTAATTAGACACCCAAAACTAAATGAAAACTCATCCTTTATTATAGAAGGAGAGGAACAAGTCCCTTACAAAATATATTAGGAGGTATGGAATGTTTGACTAACATGTAGAGTGACATAAAGAAAATAAAAAAATACAGAAGTGCCCGAGAACACATTATTACAATTGTGTACAAAATTAGGTGTTCATGACAATAGGAAAGAACACCCTTGGATCCAATGGACATCCAACCCCTCTTGGTAATAGAAGAATGAGGGAGAGGTAGAAGAGATCTAGCAGTTATAAATAGTCTCCCGTGAGTGATTTTGTTGCATCCTCCTTGGTGAAGACAATCTCACTTCTAGTCCATGCTCCCCACTACAATCACAACAAAATCAAGGATTAGTATATAAAGTGTAACACATAGCAGCTAAATACCTTGTCTCGTCAGTGATTTTATCTAGCTAAGTTGTGATTATGGAGATTGATTTCTTGATAATGTTAGTGGAAAGACTAATGAATGGGTTAAGTAAGAGAAGTGGTCCATAATATTCAGAAAAATGTTAACATAAGGAATACTAAAAAGGGGATATAGAAATTCACAACAATAAAAAAAAAGGAATTCACTAAAAATAGTTGTGAAGATGTGTAAAATTGGATGGCATTAATGGGGTAAATAAAAAGAATTCGATTGTAAAAATGTCTAAGGTTAAAAAACTTAACTTAACCAAACCAAAAGATATGCAAGTGGGTCTCCCCAAAGTAGGCACAATCCTTTTATGCCCTTGCATAACTTCAAACCAAGGAGTCCATGGGCACCATGGATAATTAATGGTTATGGAAGGTTTAGTACAAAAACCCAGAAGTAATTGAATGAGAAACCCAACACATCAAACCAAAACATTGAATCAAAACATGAAATCGGTAGTGAGGTGAGGCATGAAAAGAATAGATGGATGAGAGAGAGAATGGAATGAAGTTCCTCATTATGGTCACATGAAGTCCCTTGTGGATTTTGTGATTAAATGACTCAGTAGGATCCATCCTTAGTCCAGACTAAAACCAACCACTTTTAGTGACTTCGCATTGACATTCTAAAACTAGTTCATCACTTGAGAGACAAGAATGCTTGCACAAAACAACCACCATTCCAAATTACAAAGAAAGTAGGAAGTGAGAAAGGTTCGTAGCTAGAGGAGACAAGACAAGTTCCATAACCAATGCTTGTGGCCATTTTATTTGGTTTAAGGGGTGTGCTTTGAATTCTCATATATTATTATTATTATTATTTTATGAGAACCACACCATGCAAAGATCCATGCATTTTTGCATTTATTTTGTCTAAGGGGTGTGCTTTGAATCCTCATCCTTTTTTTTATGAGGACTACACCATGCAAGGACTTATTTGACTTCTTGTTGTGGAATGATACAAAATGGTGAAAAGCTCATGAGAACACTCCTGCACACAAGAAAATGAAAAAGCACGAATAATATTGCATCCCTTTGAAGCCACACCCTGTCCAACTCTTTGATTCCTTCCCAATTCTGGAAACTACACAAGTCACCAATTTATTAACGATGCATTAATGAAAAAGGGACTCCACATTTTCAAAAAAAAAGAAAAACCATAGAGTGCATGGATGGGTGGATGATGTGGACTCGTTTCCTGTTACATGAAAAGAAACCATGTCCTAGTTGTCAATAATGATATTCAAAGTAGAAACCAGACATCAACAATCAAATCACAAATGAAACATACCACCATCGAGTAACACATTACCATTGTACTTAAACCTTATTAGCAGAAAGAGTAGAGAATCACACCAAACACAAGAAAATATAAAATAAACTAAAAGAGTATTCAAGAAATATTAAATATACTAATGATGGTGTAAAAAAAACTTAGAAAAGATCAATAACCTAAAAACCAAGAAGATGTAAAATAAAGAATATGAAAATGAAAAGTTGTAAAACCAAAAATGTGTAAAATAAAAAAGTTAAAAGATTAAGGATCCATGTAAAGTATTAGTATGGATGGCCATCTCTCCCATGACTAAGTTGGAAGGAGGAGATCTGAAATATTGAGCATGGTTGTCCATCTGGTGATGTGTCTATTGAGTTGGTTGGCTTAGGCTCATGGAAAGGTTTTAGTTGTTTGATGTTGACTAATTATTTCTTATCTGGATCATCAAGTTTATAGATAATCATGGCCACATATGGAAAAGTCTCATCAATAATGTAAGGTCTTTCCCATAATGTTTGAAATTTGGTTTGTTGAGGTACGTGTGTAGGATTCCAGTAGAGAACCTTGTCTCCTAGTTAAAACTTGACTTTCCTTATTTTGAGGTCATGGCATTTCTTATTGAATGCCTTATGTGTTTCATTGGATGATAGGATGATTAAACAATTTTCATCTAGCAAGTTGAGGTTCATTAATTGTTCTTTTTGTGCTAGACTTAGATCTAGGTCAATGTCATAGGCTATAGAGAGTGTATAAAGCTCGAATTAGATGGGTAGTGTTGGTAGTTTTATGTACACGAGCTCATAGCAAGAATATCCTATGGGAAGCTTCCACATGGAGTGTTAGGTCCAAAGTGCATCATTTAATTTGGTTCTCTAGTCCCTTCAGTATTTACTAATAGTGCACATGAGAATTTTTGTAATCTCTCAATTAGTAACCTCAAATTGACCATTGGCTTTAGGGTGATAAGGTGTTGTGAGTTTGTGCTGAACCCCCCAGTGCTACATAAGTTTTCAGAAAGTGGCACCTATAAAATGAGTTCCATTGTTAGAAATTAATGCACAAGGCACACAAAACCTATTTATGATATTCTATTATACAAACCAAGCAACAGTAGTGAATGTACAGTTGATGATGGTTGTTGCTTCTGCCCACTTAGTGTAATAGTCAACCATGATTATTATGTATGCCTCTCCATTTGACAAAGGTGCAATGGGATCCATAAAGTCAATGCCCCAAATATTGAATGGCTCAAGAGGCTGAATCCATTGTTGTGGCCCCTTCATTCGAGCTATCATTCCACCATCCCTCTAACAATGATCAAAAGCATAGACAAATTAGTATGCATCCCTGAAGATTGTTGGCTAGTAATATTCCACCATGAGGATTTTGATGGCTATGTGTCTCCCAATGTAATGGCCCCCACAAGGACCTTAATGAGCATCTTGGAGAACACACAGTTGATCCATGTCAAGGACACACCTGCATACTAGGTTATTGAGACATACTTTGTAAAGGTTCCCATTGATTTTCATGAAATGCTTAACCTGGTGAAGAAACTATTGTTTCTTCTGGGTGTCCAGCCCTTGTGGTAGTTCTTACTTAAGTAGATAAGTGAGAATGATATCATACCATTTTGGTTCATTAGGAATTTATGCATTAATAGCCCCTACAAGGAGATATTTGTCAAGAAATTGATCAAATAAGGGGCTTTCTTTCTCCTTGTCATCTCATCTTAGTTGTGATAAGTGGTCTTAACCTGGTGAAGAAACTACTGTTTCTTCTGGGTGTCCAGCCCTTGTGGTAGTTCTTACTTAAGTAGATAAGTGAGAATGATATCATACCATTTTGGTTCATTAGGAATTTATGCATTAATAGCCCCTACAAGGAGATATTTGTCAAGAAATTGATCAAATAAGGGGCTTTCTTTCTCCTTGTCATCTCATCTTAGTTGTGATAAGTGGTCTTAACCTGGTGAAGAAACTACTGTTTCTTCTGGGTGTCCAGCCCTTGTGGTAGTTCTTACTTAAGTAGATAAGTGAGAATGATGTCATACCATTTTGGTTCATTAGGCATTTGTGCATTAATAGCTCCTACAAGGAGAGATTTGTCAGGAAATTGATCAAATAAGGGGCTTTCTTTCTCCTTATCATCTCATCTTAGTTGTGATAAGTGGTCAGGAACCACATTTTCCACACCCTTTTGATCTACCATTATGAGATCGAACTCTTGCAAAATCATAAGCCACTGTATGACATGGGGGCTCAACATTGGTTTATTCATCAAGAATTGGATGATCCTATAATTTATGCATGAACACTTTATAACCAAGCACATAGTGCCTGAACTTTTTTAAGGTAAACACCACCATCATCAACTCCTTCTCTATAGTGGTGTAGTTCAACTATGCACCTATGATACTCCAACTTGCACAATGAATATAATATGGACATTTTTGATCATCCAGTTGCATAAGCACTACCCCCAAAGCATAATTTGGTGCATCAGTCATCACATGAAACAACCTAGACCAATTAGGTTCTTGTAGAATTGTGGTTTCAAAAAGCTTCTGCTTCAGTTGTTGAAATGCTATTTCACACACAAGGGTCTAGAAGAATGAGGTATCTTTTTTTGTTAATTCAACCAACAGTCAAGTGACTTTGGAAAAGTTCTTGATGAAGTGCTAGTAGTAGCCAGCATGACCAAGGAATGACTGCACTTCTTTAACTATTTCTAGTTGATAGGTTATTCCTTGGATGACCGTTATCTTTTCAGGGTTGATCTCAATTCCTACTTTTGAGATACACTACCCTAAGACTATGCCTTCGTGGACCATAAGATGGCTCTTTTGCTAATTGAGTCAAAGATTTTTTTCAACACATCTCCTCAACACCTACTCAAGACGGTCCAAGGCTTGCTCAAATGTAGCTCCATAGGTAAAAAAGTCATCCATGAAGACTTCTACCCTACTACCAATTTGTTGTTGGAAAATGCTAAGGACTAATTATTGGAATGCAGTTGGGGCATTACATAGACCGAATGGCAGCGAACGGTAAGTAAAAGTCCCCCAAAGACTTGTGAAATTCATCTTCGCATGGTCCTATGGTGTAATCCGGATTTGGTTATAGCCATTATAACTATCCCAAAAGTTGTAATAACTATGCCCAGAAATGATGTCTAGCACTTGGTCGAAAAAAGGCAACAAAAAATGATCTTTGAAACTTGCCATATTAAGCAGTCAAAAGTCAATGCATACCTGCCATTTTCTATCTTTCTTAAGCATGATCACAAGTGGACTAACCCACTAACAATTTGCAATAGGGTAGATGAATCTTACCTTGAGGAGTTTCTCAATCTCCTCTTTGACAATCTACTTTAAATTGGGATTCAAACATTACTGCAATTTTTATTTCAGCTTAATGAAGGGGTCAGTGTATATATAGTGTTGGCATATTCTTGGATCTATTCTAGTGAGCTCAAAATATGACTAGGCAAAGGCTACTGACCATTTTTCCACAACCTTCATCAACATCTTCTTTTGTCCTGCAGTAAGCTTGGCATTAATAATGACCGATCTTCCATTTTTTAAAAACACATACTCGTTTCCAATCAATAATGTCTTTAATTCAAGGGTTTCTTATTTGAAATTTTCAAGAATCTCCAACTCTCCCTAATTGATATCATCATTTACTCCCTTGAAGAGTTGGTGATGCACTTGCTTAAGTTCATCTATACTTGCAACATATTCATACATTAGGCCCTCAATAGGTTCCATGCATAATGTACTGCTACTAGAATTAGCTATCAGCCACTGGGTGCTTTCTTATTTTGTGGTTGTCACATACAGACATCTTTGGATTTCAACTTCTGGTGGACACCGCTTACATGCAAAGATAGATGTTTGCTTTATTGACCATAGCTTCTACACACAATGGCACCCTGAATCATTGTACGCAATACATGGAACCCTCTTCTTCTTGATCTTTATAAATTCATTTTCTTTAAATATCTCCAAGGAAAGATCTCTAATACCCATTTTGGCATCAACAATGTGTAACCATGCCCTTCCCATAATAATTGGAAAGTCCCCCTTATAATTCTCCACCTTGATTACTAGGAAGTCAACAAGATATGACCATCCACAAACAATGGTTACGATATCCTCTACTAGTTCCAATGGAACAATGATGGATTGGTCTACCAGCTCTAGCCTGATGTTGCTCTTTTTCAAAGGAGGAAGGTTCGACATAGTGTACATCTCATGTGAGATCAAATTAACATTGAAATCAAAGTCAAGAAGTGCTTTACGAGGCTCATTCCCAACAATTTGCAAATAAACTAGGGGACTCCTAGGACCAGCTAACTTCCTAGGCAAGTTACCGGCTCAAATCTAATGACATACAACATGGGTTAATATTATAGTATGGATTCAAGAGGGATTTTGGTTTGAAGGGGACTCAAATAAAAGTGAGGTAGAGGAAGGTGGATGAGCAAGGCTACCAATCACTGATGTATTTGAAGACTTTGGTGGACTGCAAGGTTGAAAGAAGTGTCTTTTATTTGATCGTGTTTCTAACTTGCTTAATTGGTTAACTGGTTGTAGATTACCCATCCTCGTAGCGTTTCTTTGCTATGGTTGGGTAGGTAATTCACCCTGCATGGATGGAGCAAGTGGTAGCTATGCAGGAGGTAGAGGATTTGGTGCAAGAATAGAAGGAGCATGAGGATAATAGGTGGGATCCCTCCTTGGATAGGGTAGTTGGTATACTTTAGGAGGGTAGTGATGAGGTTGATAAGCAGTAATATGATCAGAGGAGTCTCGTGGAGATGAAGGGTGTTGAACATAATAACCATAGGGATCTGGTTTCCAGTAAGGGTACTGCTATCTTAGAGGTGCCAATGCCTATGACTGTGGTTGCTGCGACTACTGGTACAATTTGTAGGGTTGCAGTGGAGTTCCACTTGGATAGTACTACTGTGGTTAGTAGAACTGTCAAGAACTTCCTTGTGGATAAGGCAATATTTTGGGTGTTTGCCTTTGTGCAAGTCATGGATGTAAGGCATACACCCCAAATTCTTGCAAGTGTGACACAATTGGACAACATCCCTTGGGATGTTCATACTGTAGACATCACACCTACCATCATCATCTAAGTCACTATCTACAACTGTCTCTATCGTAGCCATATTACCTTTACCCTTGGATATGGCATGTTCAACTTCTTTACATCTCCAACACTCATGCTCACCACATTGCTCCTTAGACTCTTTAGCAATTTTTAAGATAGCTTGAAACTTATTGTCCATAGAGTCCCATAATTGGTGAACCATAGCTGTGATTTGAGATTGCAATTTCTAGAAAGGCAAGGTTTTCTAATTTGCCACCTCATCTCTAGTTAACTCATATTCACTATCACAAAATCAAACCCCCCTTTTATGTATAGAAGGATCCTTGTTGTATTCCTCTATACTTTCTCGCTTTCTCAATTCTTCCTCCTCCTTGGCTACCTACTCAATTAACTTTTGGATCTGATGAGCACTTAACTTTGTCGGGTCGATTCCTCCAAGCATCAAAAAAGAGGGGCTAATGAAACACCATAAAAATTGTGGCCCAGCACTTTCAGACAAGAATCGAGCTAAGTCATAATGCTTCCCAGCACGACCAAAACTTGCAAACTTTACAAACAACATCAAATGAAGTTGAATCAAGCTAATAAAACTTCCCTGAGATCCATTGGAGGCTACATCAACATTAGGCAATAAGAACTGCAAGTTCCAAGCTTAAAACACTTAGCTTTGACTAAGTATACTTCTTGCACACAGGCCTGCATGCCCAGCGTGCAACAACTTTTGGGCCCTAAAAACTTGACCAAAACAAGCCATAAATAAAGGTATGGACTCCCAACACCTTCCCCAAGGTCCCCAGCAGCTCTCAGGCTCCTGAAAATCAAGTTTTGAGCTCCAAATGATGGGTTTTCATGCCTGCACGCCCAGCGTGTACCATCATAGATAGACCAAAACAAGCACTCAGACTATGATTTTCATAGGAAATCAACTCCTAGAGGTAGGGAAACCATCAAGCATCATCCTGGGCTCCCAAAAATCAATTTTTGACCTTAAAAAGTGATAGTTTCATGCCTATACACTGGCCTACATGCCTAGCATATACTCCCAGCGTGCACCACTTCAAACAAGGTGGAATGAGCGTTTTAGGAAAGATTTTGATAATGGAGTTAACCCTCAAGGCATGGTCAATGAACCTACAAGTCCACAGGCTCTAGAGACATCAAGTTTTGGCATCAAAAGGGTCATTCTTGGCCCTGCACGCCCGACGTATATGCCCAGCGTGCACGCTCGGTGTACAGCACAGTGTGCACGCTAGAAACATGCCCAAAAACTCAGTCATATCAAGGTCAAATGAGCCCAAAATCAACAGGAAGCATCCTAAAGACATCAAGCATCCAGATCCATGCTCAAAAAACTAGCTTCATAGTTCAAAATTTTCTCATAAATTCTTCATGCTTGCCCACATGTTGTCCAAGCATGTGGGGCGTATACGCCCAGCGTGTACACACTGGCGTGCTGCACACTTGGTAAAGCTTCATTCATTTGCACCTGGTCGATGCTCCACGTGTCACCCGATCCAAAATTCTAGCATCCGACAACCAACCATCCCATCTTAGATCCGAATTTGACACCCAAACTCATACAAAACCCAAATTTTTGACTAGATAGGGGTTCAAAAATTTAGAAAATCTGGGCAAAAATTTGGGGCAATCAACACTTAGAGCATCAGGAAAATCCACCCTGCATGCTGGACTTCCACCTTGCACGCTGAGCATATAGCCTTCACGGTGTTCCTATAGCCCAAACCAGCGTACCACCACCCATTCGCATCCACCGGGGCTCTTCGTCCGCCTTGTGTCAGATTCACAACTGTATCTAGACCAGTGTATTGTAATTTTCATTATGCAATAAAATTGCTGCAGTTTTGGCTAAGATTTGTTATAGTATTTGTTCATATTTATTTATCTCTTGTTTACGTTCCTGCACGCTTGCATTCTGATTTACATCTATCACATCATTTATGTATAACCCAGCGTATTGCACATTGGCATACGTTTGGGGAAATCCTTGTCTGATCTGCGTGCTAACCACCCAAGGTACTCTACCTTCATTAGTTCCAACTCGCCCTGAAGTGAAGGTAGGGTCTTCTATGTCTATCTGTAGATCTCTCGGTGGCCATTTCATTTCATACATGCACTAAAAATTTCAGCCAGTACATAAAATGGTGCTAGACGTAGGTCCTACTGTTGTTTGAATCTATTCTGATCCACTGTTCAAACCTGTCAAATCTGCACCCTATTCAACTAGATCTGCTACAATCTCAGCATGAACACACTGTTTAGCCTATACGTTGTCTAGCTTGTACTCTATCTATACGCTACCTATTCGCCCTACTGGTTGTTGAATCCTGTACACTGGGATTCAGTCCATACGCTGTGTAGAAAAGCTACACACTACCAAACTTAGGTGCACACTGTGTAGACAGGCTGCACGCTGCCAGACTTAGGTGCACGCTATGTAGACAAGTTGCACGCTACCAGACTTAGGTGTACACTATGTAGACAGGCTGCATGCTACCAAACTTAGGTGCATGCTGTGTAAATAGCCTGCATGCTGCCAGACTTAGGTGTATACTATGTAAACAGCCTGCACGCCACCAGTGTACATTGACAGATATACCCGTCTCATACTTGGTCAGATTTCACCTATACATGCTGACAGTGTCTCCCATCTACCTTGTTACACTTACGACCGTTTCATCATGAATACTGCCAACACCAATGTTTCAACCAAGTCCACTCCAGATATCATTGGCGCCACGACAATGCCGATACCCATCGTGCAGCCCATAGGGGCCCATGGTGAGGTCAACCCCTAGGGGGGACCTCGTCAATCACTCAGACTCCAAGGGAAAAATCCATCATTTAATGTCATAACACAAGAACAATACAATTTTATATGTGTAAAGATCCAAGCTGTCTTGGCAATAGATCAAACTGAACNTATATGTGTAAAGATCCAAGCTGTCTTGGCAATAGATCAAACTGAAATAGAGGCTAAGAAACAATATGAACTGGTCAATAAGGGAGGATATGAGTTCATCCCCTTCCCATATGACATCGTCCCTTTCCCAGAGCACTACTTTGAGCTCATCTCACAACTCCTCCTAGCAAGGATTCAGACCCTAGACCAGCCCATGCCAAATCCCCAATCAAAAGAGGAAGATGACTTTGCTACTTAGTTCAAACACGAGGAGTCATACCATACTCTTTGTCTGCATACTTATGTGAACTCGCTATTCCATCCTTTCACAGGGGAGACTATGTCCCTCCATTCATTCAAAACCACTCAACCACATGTGCCTCAATAGGTAGCATCCACTCTTATTCCCACTCTCCCCATGACTGATACCCAATTCAATATACCTATCGCCACTATTCCTCCAGTCACTACATTATCTCACCTCCTACAAGTACAGCCCCAACAACAGCCCCCTCAAAATAATGTAGGAGTGACCTTCCCACCCCAAGTGATTGGGATGCCATCTCTGATACCTACTTCTACATCCGCTCACTATATACCATGAATTCAAACCCAAGGGGCATCCTTCACCACTTCAACTCAACAAGTTCAAGGTGCTCCTTCATGAATTATGACTAGACAATGGGCCATGACTGACATGCAAGCACATCAACCCCCTCATTATAACATACCACCTCCTACAATTTCACCCATGAACATCCCTCAAGTACTGCAGCAACAACAACAACAACCCTTTCCTTATAGTATCCCACCTTTAATAGTGCCTACCATGAATATTCCGCAAGCGCAACCTCCAACCACTCAACTTTGCTCTTTCCCACCCATCGTACGACAATATAACATTCATACTGCACAACATGACCCACCTGTCATGTCACCTGGTGCCCAAGACTGGTCTGAATCCAAAAAGTTGATGCAAGAACTCACCAATGAGGTAAAACGCCTCAAAACAGTCAACAACGAAGAGCTTAAAGTATTAGACTTTTACCAAGATGACCCTATTAGCTCTTC
>MNCI01001975.1:358697-445130 GCA_015680685.1 Gnetum montanum | reverse complement strand
TTGAAGCAAGATATTCAACAAATGATTGATGGAGGTGAAATCACTTTTGACGAGGCCAATCCGGTCAAACGACAAAACTAGTCCATGGGCATATATAAAGATCCCCTAAACACTAAAGAAGCACCATACACAATTAACATCATGAAGGTGGATAATAGCTATGAAACACCAAGGAACGCCTTCATAGTTCATGTTCGCCCTAAGGCACTAACATCACTTCAACCTTCATATCCTCCACACGATCCTCCTACCCACCAAACACCACTGGCCATCTGAGTACCCCCCGTGATGGCAACAACGCAGATACCACCCCAAACCAAACCATTCATTATGCTGATATGACCGCTAATGTGACACCATCAAACCGGCCCACTCCCTTCGTGGTCCAAGTGCCACTGGTGGTTGTTACGACAGAGGTACCAACTGCAGGTCATCCAACCCCATTTGTAGTCAAGGTACCTAGACAGCCCGATACTCCTCAAACATAAGCCAGTCCCGCCCCATTCATCATTCGAGTCCCAAAACAACCCCATGCTCTGATCCCAAATGTTCCCGCACAATCCACATGAGAACACCTGGTAGATAAGCTCACTAGGGAACGTTTGGAGAAGGAACGTTCGGCGAAGAAACGTCAACACCTTGCACTGGGACCTCCAAAACCAACTCTGTTAAGTGCAATACCTATGGCTCAATATAACAACGAACCAAGAATGAGTTACAAAGAGGAAAAATCAAGAATGCAACACATATCAAACCCAACGGCCACAAAAAATAACACGAAAGTTACCCCACACGAGATACAACTGTTAGGTCCAATGGATCAAATGGCCATGGACAAGGTTATACCAAATGGTAAGGACCTAGCTAGCACTCTAACACAAGTTACACAAGCCCTTAAGCAAAAGAATACATCATTAAGCTTGTACAACCTCATATTGACCTCACATGTTCATCGTGAAGCTTTAGTACAAATGTTAACATCGATCCCAGTTAGCAAAAACCTACCCACAAATGAACCCTCTATACACGCAGTAATGTCTACACGATAGGGATCTGAGACG
Organism: Gnetum montanum; assembly: GCA_015680685.1. Taxonomy (NCBI): domain Eukaryota; kingdom Viridiplantae; phylum Streptophyta; class Gnetopsida; order Gnetales; family Gnetaceae; genus Gnetum; species Gnetum montanum. The sequence continues at coordinate 444,069 of MNCI01001975.1, read as the reverse complement.
AAATCATTGGGATTTCATCTCAAAAACATGAAGATCGATGAGGAAACCAGAGGCATCACCCAAAAACCCATGTTTATACCCATACGAGTCAATCAGTTCCAAATACATCGAGTGCATGTAGATGACAGAGATGCCACAAACGTGGTATCTTATCTTGTCATTGAACAGTTAGGACTTACAGAATTAATTAAACCGATGTCTATGACCTACCTGAAGTCATTGACCTTGGATTTCATAGTAGGGGATCGGTTCCCCACATCCGCAGACTTCATAGTTATTGATGAGATGCCTGGTTTTAACCTAATCCTGGGATGACCCTAGTTAGCCCAACTAAAACCAGTGTCTTGCCCCATTCATCAAGAGATTCACTTACCCTATGAGGGGGTCAAATCATTATCCATGGGGATGCTACTACCTCCACCATCTCATCTCACACAGAGGCAAATCAAGTCTCTAAAGTTAAATTTCAGGGGATTGAACAAGAGGACACACCAGCTGAGTATAACCCCGAGAGAATTTCTGAAAAGCCCGTACTGAAAGAAACAAATGAGACCCAAAGTGATGATTGAACCATAAAACGTGACCCCTCAAAAACCAAGGAAGCACCACCTAACCCAAAAACATCTGATGATACTAACTCAGAGCTTACACTGCCAGACGTCTCCTAGTCAGAGCTACCATTCAACATAATTAGCGAAGGAGATGTCGAGTATCGAATCATACCCGTTAAACCCACTCCTAACATAAAAATCAAAAAAATCAAAAAGTTACTAAAGAATTAACAAACTATAGAAGTCTGCAATGATGTTAAACTATGATCGTCTAAAACAACGATAAACTACGCAGGTCCAGAATGACAATAAACTATTGCATGTTCGTGATGAAATAAAACTAGCCATGGTCAGAAATGGCCGGTTTACGTCAAAATCCATGGTATCAATTGATATCCCTTCTATTTCTTGGTGGCCTGAAATGGCTTTAAACTAGAATGATCACGTTGCAGTCCGTCATGACTTTAAGCTTACATGCACATACATATGGCCCGAAATGGCCTTCAACTAGAGCAGGTTTACTTTCATTGGCCTCAAAATTTTAAATTCCCAGTTTACATTTTATGATTATATCTTTGCAGTACAAGTTACGCTTTTCTTTAATGTCCTCCTTTGGCATAGTTATCATTTGAGTTACATTTGCACTTTATTTCAGGTTTACACTTAAACAACAAAACAAGCAAAAAGACTTTTACTCCATGTCCCAGCATTATTTCTTCTCAACATTCAGACAAAACAAAACAAAACAAAAACTAGAATTTGAAGACAAAAAATATATATAAATATTTAAATGGACGGTTACAAAAGTTAGCCAAGTTCATGCATCTAATTGTATAGGACTCAACTCAAAACAATAGAAACAATTTCTGTTTACAATCCACAAAAACATAACTAATAACAACAGGCTAGATTTAAGAAACTAAACATCAAAATCAAGAGGGGCTTTCCCCCCGAGCTCTCCTGCATCATGTGTTTTCCCTCCACTAGGGCCACCCTCCTAACCGTTGTCATCACCAGGATTCTGCAAAAGGAAAAGAAAATAATTGATTAATTACTTGATAGATAAAAAGGAAGATAACATTTACTACAAAAAAACAAATAAAAGTTACAAGTTCAAACAAGTTACTGAAGAGGATCCCCTTAGACCAAACTCTAGCCGATGAAGGATTTCTTCTTCAGGGACACTTGCCCAGTCAGTTCCATCTAGGCCTAGATCAACATTGGCTAATTCCTTCCCTTTGTCCACAGTAGACCAAGTAGGACATTTAAGAGGAAACTCGCCTACAGAAACCTCCCCATAAGCTATGGTGATTACTAGCTTGGGAGATTCCATCTCTACCACAGTGTGCCTAGCAAAGGCATCAAACGAAGACCGTAGGCCTAAACCTTCTACAAACATTTCCAGTTGATGCTTTTCTATGGATACCTCCTTCAATGATTTTTTATAATGGTGCTTATGATTCTTCTCATTTTGGCCCCATTTCCACACCTTAGAAGCAAAAGCTTTCCAATCCTAACACTTGATATTTAGCAAATCAATTTGTGCCTTCCACTCTGCTAGCTCCTGAATCACAGTTACTTGGTAGTTTAATAGATTCCAATATCTAGTGTAAGCAACCTTGGAGGTTTGCCAAGAACAATCCCCCATCAACCTAGCAGAGGAAAACTCATAGCATGCCCTAAAGTCATCTCATTTTGCTGATAGTTTGGTGACCTCTTTCTCCCCTACCTGAATTTGCAACCATAGCTTTTCGATAGAACACCTATAGGTCCAAAGCGACTTGGCATTTTGCACAACACATTCTACCACATCGTCATAGATCTGTCTTGGCACTTACTCAATTTCTAATGGTAGTTCAGGTAGACTATCAATACAAGTAGCCTTGGATGGATCCCACTTCAGTCCAGTGCCTATCAATACAAGAAACATATACATTAAACATTGGACAGTAGAACAGATGCAAAAAGGAAAAGACTCAAAATGTTTAAAACGTATGTACCTGTTTCAGGATAAGCTTGTTGGATGCGGTCAACTACCTCATTGACAATACCATGGATGAAATCTATTTTACCTAGCATTTCGGTCCAAGTAAATGGTTCATGTATGGGAGACGAACCAACTTTGGTGGTCGTTTCCATTGGAATCTACATTGCAGGTATGTCTAAGAGAATGTTAGGAGTCGTCCTAGTTTCAACATCTGCGTCTTGTAGTGACAAAAATACAAAGTTAAAACTCTAAATAACGTAAATGAAACAACTCAAAACCCAGGTAAACATAATGACGAAAACATACGAAAATCCCTCTCTTCTCCCAGATTCGGAGGAGTGCCAACGTTTAACCTCCCTGCGAAGAAATCATTAAATATCTCGTCAGCTTCAGTTGTTTCACCAGTGCGATCTTTTTCCATGGTGACTTCTACTCCTTCTTTAGTTTCTTCCCTCAGGGGGAAAAGAATTTCCATCTTATCGTTACCCACCTCTTCCTCCTCATCTTGGTTGATTCGGGCCTCTTCCTCCTCTATGATCGGTGCTAACCCCTCTCTTCTTACTCAAGGGGTTAGCTCTAATGACATTTGTGAGTTCGACATCAGTTTTACATAAAATAAAAATAAAATAAAATAATTATAATAATGATGATGATAAAACATGGATAAATGAATGAATCAGGCTTACTTACCCTATACAGATATTTTAAACTATATGCGTTTCACCTTTGGTTCATCTACAGCTGGAGTAAACTCTCTAGAGTGCTTAGGTCTTTGAACTCTAGATTTTTCCTTCCTGATACCTAGCCAGTCCTCCATCTTGCGAACCACATGGGCCTCTTTTTGCACTCTATCCAAAGTCACTATAGCCCCATCCACTGGCACATCGAAGAGATTTGAAAAGAACTCTACCGATAGATGGAAAGCCACTCTAATTCCCTTGACACAAGTGCTATAGTAAGTAATAGCCTTGTTGAATGAATCAACAATCATAATCATCTCGGTCACGAAGACGTTAGGACTTAAAGCAGTGAATTGCTCCATGAGGCTGGCATCACTCAAGAAATCGATAACGTGCGGCAATGCCTCATGATGCAACCACCGTTGTGCATCGTCGATATCTCCGAACTTCATAGACAAAGTGCCCTCAGTCCGCCCAGTCTCTATGGTAACATCCACTGAATGCACAGGATAAAACCATGGAATCAACACAACCAATGTGGTAGCAGAAACAACAAATGTGAAGAGTCAAAAAAACTATTACTCACCATTAGACAATAGATTAAGACTATTAGAAGTCAAATCAACATCGCATGGGAAAACTGGCCCATTACGGGACCAATCCCCATGTAGGCACCCTTCAGCCTTACATTGTGCAAAAGCCTTAGAGTATCATTTGTGAAAATGGACAATTTCGTCCTTGGTTTCCGCTAAAACGGCACCATGGGGAGTGGGACCTACCATGAAAGCCTCTGAGGTAGTATGAGCCAATGCAAGTCCATCATCACCTATGCATACTCCTTCTTTATCAAATTGAGGCCTACAAAGGAACAACGATCAAAACATGAACAACCACTAGGCATTAAAGTAGAAATGATAAATTAAACAATCTTACCTTTCTACTCTGTACACTGTTCTGGGAGGATTCTGGAACAAGGTATGGGCACGATATGGTAAGAATAAGGTGCTATTGATGTTTTGAGGACTACATGATAATAAGTCCCATACATGCGTCAATGGAAGGGCGGATCTGTGCCCTCCAGAGGGATCATCCCTAGCCATGGATAATCCCTCATCGATATCAACCATAAAGGCCACTATACCATTTGAAGATCCTAGTAGCATGGTCTCAAGGACACTCCGTGCTAATTGTTCACTTAGGTAAGACCATATCACCAGAATGAATCTTTCTAAGACGAAGGCAAGGAATTCGCTGACACCCATTCTGAACCATACCCCATTTTGATCAATAGTCATATCAGGTATCGGTTCATCACAATCAATAGGCTTGAACCATGCCAGAACTCCAACAAGTTCCACCACAAGAAGGAAAGGTTTATGACATCTGCAAATGTTCAAGAACCAGAATTGGTAAGCCATGAAAAATAATATAGGTTTTACACTGGGGCCAACACTTGAAAACATTTTTTTCAGGGTTTGCACACAGCATACAGACCCTGCACGCTTGGCATGCAGACCCTACACACTGGGCATTCTGCCCCCTCTTGCAGACCAACATCTAAGACAATAGGCCTAATCTCGCACAAATTCTATGTGCCAAAAATGAAAAGGGATGAAACTGAACGCAAATGAACGAAAATAGTAAACAAAAAATACAAATTTTGATAAGGAACCAGGCCATACCAGTGCATTGGTCTAGACCATGATGCCATCATAGGCTTGGGCAAGCATCGAAGCATCGCCTCACTCTCCTTGGCAAAGGTCAAGTCTGGCTCTTTCCTCCCTGAGTCCCGCACCTGCTTCTCCTTACCCATCCGTTCACGCTGGGATTTTGAGAGGTTCATGCTGGGGTTTGGAGAGGTTCACACTAGGTTTTGGAGAGGTTCACATTGGGATTTTGAGAGGTTCACGCTGGGGTTTGCAAGAGGTCCATGCTGCGGTATGTAGACCCTTCACGCTCAAGTTTCCACCCCCTGCACGCTGAGGGTTTCTCTAGAGCATAGATTCACACTGAGCTCTTTCACTAGAATCATCACGCTTCGATCGGTGCCATCCTTGATACCTCCATTCACACTATATCTGCACCTTCCTCTACCCATTTTACCCAATCTCCATGCTCTGCTTCATGCTCCAGTTCATGCTCTAGTTCATGTTGAAAGGTTCACGTTAAGAAGTTCATGTTGTCCCTAGCTCAAACTTGATGTTTACGCCTACTGCCATTCGTTTCAAGTTAAATACATCCCCACATTGTTCACACTGCCCCACCCTCTAGGAAATTAGCATTTTAAGCATTTTACTCCAAATAAAAATGATTAATTAAACATAAACAAACATAGAGTAGATAGAGGGGTATGTAAACATACACTAGGCTAAATATCGCCCATGTAAGACCTTGCCTAAATTAAACACTTTGATACATACTCTTCATCTCATGGTTCTACACTTAACAAGAATTACGAATTGTATAATCAACTAGGAACCATAAATGAACCGCGAACGGCCCAGTAAGGCCTTAAACTACCACGAATGGCCCAGTAAGGCCTTAAACTACCGTGAATGGCCCGGTAAGGCCTTAAACTGCCGCGATTGGTCAAGTACGGCCTTAAATCGCTGTGTAGCCAAGTGAGACAATGAACCAACTTTAGCATACTTCAAACAAATTTAATTATTTGAATTAGTGTCATAAAACAACTAGTAAACCCCCCTTTGTTAACGTTGCTTCCTGTGACTTGGCAGGGGCAAGCATGGATAGTAAGCAACTGTTCACACCATTGTTCATCGATGGACCATATAGATCCATCCAACAGGAGATGAACAATAGGTCCATTGATTTAGACACATCGACTTACAAAAAATATATGGCATCAACAGAGGAAACCACAGAATGCTTTCAGAACATGACGAAATCGCTGGATATTGAAGCCGATAACATCACTGAAGATCCATTAATTGAAACCCCCATCACTATGCCGAGCAACAAAGTGAAGATACTGAAATTAAGTACTTTACTAGACCCACAAATTTCCAATGACATAGCAAAAGTGTTAAAAGCAACATCAAATCATTCGCTTGGTCTTACACTGACATGCCTGGGCTGGACCCTCGAATAGTCTAGCATAACATCATACTCGACCCGAAACTAAGACCGGTGAAACAAAAAGCACGTAAGGTTAAGCCTGAAGTAGCGTTGGTAGTTCGCAATAAGATCACCAAACTTTATCAAGCTAGTTTCATTCGGGCCATTGACTATGATGATTTGGTATCCAACATGGTCATTGTCCTGAAGAAAAACGAGAGCATTCGCCTATGCATTGACTTCCAGGATCTCAACATAGCGACCATCAAAGATGACTTTCCACTACCTAGTATTGATCAATTGGTTGACTCAACCACTGGGCATGCATTGTTATCTTTTCTAGATGGCTTCTTTGGATATAATCAGATCTGGATTAACCCTGAACATCAACTTAGGACAACCTTCATGACACCATGGGTAACATTTTGTTACACGATGATGCCCTTCGGCTTAAAGAATGTTGGTGCTACATATCAACGAGAAATGACCTTCATCTTTAGTGATTACCTCCTTCATTCACTTAATGATTATGTATATGATATAGCAGTTAAATCAAAGATACAAGAACAACACATACAAGACCTAGACTCGGTACTTAAGCATTGTTTAAAATATGAGCTCAGATTGAACCCAAAAAAGTGTGTCTCTGGGGTCAAATCAGGCAAAATGCTTGGATTCATAGTTTCAGAAGTAGGAATTCGAGTAGACCCCAATAAGGTGAAGGCAATCACAAACTTCCAACCACCAAGAAACCTTACCGAACTTCAAGGCTTGTAGGTAGACTACAGTTCATTAGGCACTTTATCAAAAAATTGACTGATAAATTGAAATCCATGAATCATTTGCTATGCAAGAGTGTACACTTTCAATGGACCCCACAATACTAGGAAGCTTTTGATAATATCAAAATGGCACTAACCCAATTACCAATAGTTTATCCACCTTAGAGCAATAAACCGTTCTACATCTACCTTGTCATAATGGATTCATCAATCGTGTTTATGCTTTGCCAGAAACAGGATGATGGGACTGAGGTTCCTGTTTACTATTTGAGCCATGCATTAGTAGCCCACGAATAGCATTACAATGATGTCAAAATATCATGCCTTGCCCTTATCTTTTCTTTAAAGAAGTGGCGACATTACCTCTTTCGAAACCAAGTCAACATAATCTGTAAGGATAATGTGCTCAGAGATATCACGAACAACATGTACAAATCTAATAAGATAGCCCAATGGAAAGTAATGATTGCCAAATTTGACCTATGTTACATAACCCAATCATCCATAAAAGGTCAAGCTATAGTCAATCAGATGACCACATCACCAACACAAGATCAAGCAATGATTAATCTAGAATTCCTGGATGAAAACATAAGCACAATTGACATAGTGCCTGATAACTATGATGCGATACTAAACTTTGATGGAGCATCCACCTCCTGAGGTGGAAGTGCCGCTTCCATTATCACATATCCCTTNCTCCTGAGGTGGAAGTGCCGCTTCCATTATCACATATCCCTTCGGGAAAATCCAACCCTTCGCTTACCGATTTAACTTTCCTTGTACCAATAACATGGTAGAGTATGAAGGTCTCCTCAGAGGCCTTATGGTAGCACAAGCAGCGAACATCACACGTCTCGTAGTTAGAGGTGACTCACAGTTAATCATAAACCAATTCAAAGATGTTTATGCATGCAAGGTGTCCCATCTACAACCCTACTGTGACTTGACGAAACACTTTCTGAAGTAGTTTGTAAATATAGAACTACAACATGTGCCTAGAAATGATAATACTATCGTAGACGCATTAGCCACTTTAGCTCTAAACATCTCACCGAACATGTGTCATGCATTGCCTAATTTTTTCATGAGCTGCAACAAGCCCATAACTGACGCTCTTGATGAACTTCCCATAGCATCCGTTAGCGCAAAACACGTCATAGAGTGGTATGATAACATCAAAGAGTACCTTTTGCATGGTGAACCACCTCAATATCTAACGAATGGACAGAAGGACATGGTGTGGAAACGCTCTTGGTAGTATACACTAGCAGGGGATACGTTATGTCATAGATCCTATGAAGGTATTTTACTAGTATGCATTAATAGCACCGATAGCCAAACCGTCGTCGATCAAGTTCATGAGGGGCTCTGCGGAGGGCACATAGCATCCAAAGCAATGGAAACCAAAATAAGATGCTTGAGATATTATTGGCAACATATGGAATATGACTATTTCTCCAGAGTTAAAACATGTGATATGTGTCAAAAGCATGGGAATCTTATACATGTTCCACCCAATGAGTTGCATACGGCTCAAATCACATGGCCTTTCCAGAAATGGGGGTTAGACATCATTGGATCAATAACTCCCCCATCTTCAGTGGGACATAGCTTCATCATAACCATGACTGAATACTTCACAAAATGGGTAGAAGCTATTACTCTTAGGAAGACTACATCGAAACACGTATGCAACTTTATTCTCGAAAACATTGTGACTCGTTTTGGCATCTTGATGACTATCATCACTGATAACGGGCCATAATTCAGTAGTATCAAAACAAAATCGTTCTGTGAAAGCTTAGGTATTAAACACTTGTTTTCATCACCTTACTATCCTCAAAGAAATGACCAAGTAGAAGCCACAAATAAAACTTTCATCATGATGCAACGGAAAATGCTTCATCAGAGCAAACGATGATGGCACAAGCAGCTAGTTTATGCGTTGTGGGCATACAGAAAAATGCATAGGACATCCACAGGTAAAACACCATATAGTCTTGTTTATGGTTCAGAAGCTATTTTATCTCTGGAGTTCTAGCTACCATCCTTAAAGATCACACTATTCGAACTCCTCGACGAAGGTCAGAACAATGAGTTGCGTACTGTTGACCTCAACTCAGTGGAAGAAGAATGCACACAAACACTTGAGCAAATCGAGTGGTACCAGAAGCAACAACGATGGCATCATCAACATGACATCCATAGGTGCCCAATCAAAGAAGGGGACCTTGTATTTAAGGCGGTTCGTGAACACGCAGATAAGTTCTCAGCCAACTGGGAAGGGCCTTACTTGGTCACCAAAGCGTACGGTAATGGAGCGTTCAAACTAGCAGACATGGATGAAAATAAATTGGCCAATCCCACAAATCACGTGTACCTGAAACCATTCCACGTTTGATGATCTTAAGGTACATCTTCGTCCTGGCATCATGACGATGAACTAATACCACAAATATGTCCTGGCGTCGTGATGATAAACCGAGACCACAGAGCTCCAACTGACATGACGTCAAATTATCACACTCATTTGCCAGAGTCCACTAAGACTATAAACTAGCTTGCCTCTTCATAGTCTACCATGACTATAAACTAGCATCACATCATCCGTTACGATGATAAAATGGCAACGTCCAACGGGTTATGACATAAAACTAACCCACGACAGTCTGCTAAGACTATAAACTGGCAAGATCATTCCTAGCACATTCATCTCCTACTGTAATTCATGACATTTCTTCATCAATGACTACTACATCATTCATCAGACCGGCTCTAACAACAATATTGCTACTCATTTTGTTTGCCTTAAGTTACACATGGTGCCCCCATTTGCATCAGTTACATTCATGTCTAGAAATATTTGCTAACTCATTCACTTGTGGTTTTGTTATCTTCTTGGAGTTGTGTTTGCAAGATGATACCCAGTGGTCCTCGTACATAGATACACCTCATCACAGTGACAAGGTACCACATTGTTTTTGATGCATGCAACCAGGTTAATCAATCTATTCAAAAATACATTCCCCATTTACCAAACACTCATTCCTTTTCCTACCCGGTTACAGTTCCTAGATACACCCAGTACACCCCAAAACTTTGAGCACACTATTGCACACTGTGAAATTCTCAAGCAGTTGCAACACACAACACGACACATGAGCATGAGCACAAAATTGAAAGAAAGCTCTTTCTAAAGAAAAAAAGGGCAAAATGAACCAAAAGACCCTTGGCACTTCCCATACAAGCCCTAGGCAGGAAGGTAGTTGCCTTGGAAAGAAGTACTTGTGTCTCACACCATCATGTTTCACCTCACTACATGGTTTTGGCTGTTGGACAATGGGTTTCCTTAGATACTCCACAAGGGTCTTGTTTCTCCAAAAAATACATCACCTCATTGCGTGGCTTTGGTTGCGACAAAGAGTTCTCTCAAACATGATACAAGAGTCTCATTCCTCCAAAGGACGTATTCCTCATGCCTTGGTTCCAAGTCTGCTAAATATTGGCCATTGACAAGGAACAACATGACTTGTTTACATAAGATGAACACTCCTCTCCCACATCAGCACAATTCCTTGATCAATTCCCAATCCCACAGTTGCAAACATCTACCTACCCATCTCAAAACCTTGTTTCCTACACCCATGTACTCTGAACATAGTGCGATGACATCTGGCTAAGTGCCAAAGGAAAATGCATGCTACGAGTTTTCCTGTGGTGTTTTGTACTTCTTTGTCGACGCCTCTCGGTTTGATTCCTCCAAGCATCAACAAAGAGGGACCAATAAAACACCACAAAAATTTGGGCCTAGCACTTTCAGACAAGAATCAAGCTAAGTCATAATGTTTCCCAGCATGACCGAAACTTGCGAACTTCACAAATAGCATCAAACGGAATCAAATCAAGCAAGTAAAAGTTCCTCGAGATCCATTGGAGGCTACATCAACATCGGGCAACAAGAATTGCAAGTTCCAAGCTCAAAACACTTAGCTTTGACTAAGTACACTTCTTGCACACAGGCTTGCATGCCCAGCGTGCAGCTCAGCATGCAGCAACTTTTGGGCCCTAAAAACTCACCAAACCAAGCTAGAAATGAAGGTCTAGAGTCCCCAAGACCTTCCCCAAGATCCCCAGTAGCTCTCAGGCTCCTGAAAATCAAGTTCTGAGCTCCAAATGATGGGTTTTCATGCCTGCATGCGCAGTGTGTACCATCATAGACAGACCAAAACAGGTACTCAAACTATCATTTTCATAGGCAATCAACTCCCAAAGGTAGGAAAACCATCAGGCATCAGCCTGGGTTCCCTAAAATCAAGTTTTAACCTTGAAAAGTGATAGTTTCATGCCTGTACACTAGCCTGCATGCCCAGCGTGCACCACTTCGAAGAAGGTGGAATGGGCATTTTAGGCAAGATTTTGACAATGGAGTCAACCCTCAAGGCATGGTCAATGAACCTACAAGACCATAGGCTCTAGAGACATCAATTTTTTGCATCAGAAGGATCATTCTTGGCCCTGCACGACCGATGTATACACCCAATGTGCATGTCTGACGTACAGCACAGCATGCATGCTAGAAACATGCCCAAAAACTTAGTCAAATCAAGGTCAAATGAGCCCAAAATCGACAAGCAGCATCCTTAAGACATTAAGCATCCAATATCCACGCTCAAAAAACTAGCTTCATAGTTCAAAATTTGGTCAAAAATTCTTCATGCTTGCCCATAGCGTGTACACGCTGGCGTGCTGCACGCTTGTAAAGCTTCATTCATTTGCACCTGGTCAACGCTCCACGTGTCACCCGATCTAAAATTCTAGCATCCCACAGCCAATCATCCCATCTCAGATCTGAATTTGACACCCAAAATCATACAAAAACCCATATTTTTGACCAGATCAGAGTTCAAAAATTCAGAAAATCTAGGCAAGAATATGGAGCAATCGACACTTAGAGCATCGAGAAAACCCACCCTGCACGCTAGACTTCCACCCTGCACACTAAGTATACAGCCTTCACGTTGTGCCTGCAGCCCAGACCAACATACCATCACCCATCCGCATCCACCGAGGCTCTTCATCTGCCTTGTGTCAGATTCACAACTATGTCTAGACCGATGTATTGTAATTTTCATTATGCAATAATATTGCTATAGTTTGGCTAAAATTTGTTACAGTGTTCATTCATATTTCTTTATCTCTTGTTTACATTCCTACATGCTTGCATTCTGATTTACATCTATCACATCGTTTATGTATAACCTAGTGTATTGCACATTGGCATACATTTGGGGAAATCCTTGTCTGATCCACGTGCAGACCACCCGAGGTACTCTACCTTCGTCAATTCCAGCTCACCTTGAAGCGAAGGTAGGGTCTTTTGTGTCTATCTGTAGATATCTCAGTGTCCATTTCATTCCATCCATGCATCGACGATTTCATATAGTACAGAAAATGGCGCTAGAAGGAAGGCCTACTGTTGTTTAAATCAATTCTGATCCACCATTCAAACCTGCCAAATCTACACCTTGTTCAACCATATCTACTGTAATCTCAACGTGAACATGTTGTTTAGCCTATACGCTGTCTAGCCTGTACTTTGTCAGTACACTACCTGTTCGCCCTGCTAGTTGTTGAAGCCTGTACACTGGGACTCAGTCCATACACTGTGTAGACAGGCTGCACACTGCCAGACTTAGGTGCATGCTGTGTAGACAAGTTGCATGTTGCCAAAATTAGGTGTATGTTGTGTAGACAGGCTGCATGCTACCAGACTTAGGTGCACGCTGTGTAAATAGCCTGCACGCTGCTAAACTTCGGTGCATGCTGTGTAGACAAGCTACATGCTGCCAGACTTAGGTGCATGCTATGTAGACAGGCTGCACACTGCCAGATTTAGATGTACGTTGTGTAAACAGCCTGAACGCTTCCAGACTTAGGTGCACGTTGTGTAGACAAGCTGCAATGCTGCCAAACTTAGGTGTACGCTGTGTAAATAGCCTACACACCACCAATGTACATTGACAGATATACCCATCTCATACTTGGTCGAATTTTCACCTGTACACGCTGACACTATCTCCCACCTACCTTGTTACACTTACGACTGTTTCATCATGAATACTACCAAGACCAATGTTTCAACCAAGTCCACTCCAGATATCATTGGCCCCATGGTAATGCTGATACCCATCGTGCACCCCTTAGGGGCCCATGGTGAGGTCAACCCCCAGGGGGGACCTCGCCGATCACTCAGACTCCAAGGAAAAAATCCATCATTTAACATCATAACACAAGAACAGTACAATTTTATATGTGTAAAGATCCAGGCTAGCTTGGCAATAGATCAAACTGAATTGGAGGCTAAGAAACAGTATGAACTGGTCAATAAGGGAGGATATGAGTTCATCCCCTTCCCATATGACATCATCCCTCTCCCAGAACACTACTTCGAGCTCATCTCACAGCTCCTCCTAGCAAGGAGTCAAACCCTAGACCAGCCCATGCCAAATCCCTAATCAAAAGAGGAAGATGACTTTGCTACTCAATTTGAACATGAGGAGTCATACCATACTCTTAGTCTACATACTTACGTGAACCTGCTATTCCATCTTTTCACAGGGGAGACTATGTCCCTCCATTCATTCAAAACCACTCAACCACATGTGCCTCAACAAGAAGCATCCACTCTTATTCCCACTCTCACCATGACTGATACCCAATTCAATATACCTATCCCCACTATTCCCCCAGTCACTACGTTATCTCACCTCCTACAAGTATAGCCCTAACAACACCCCCCTCAAAATAATGTAGGAGTGACCTTCCCACCCCAAGTGATTGGGATGCCATCTCTGATACTTGCTTCTACATCCACTCCCTATATACCACGAATTCAAACCCAAGGGGCACCCTTTGCCACTTCAACTCAACAAGTTCAAGGTGCTCATTCATGAATCATGACTAGACAATGGGCCATGACTGGCATGCAAGCACATCAACCCCCTCATTATAACATACCACCTCCTACAATTCCATCCATGAACATCCCTCAAGTACCGCAGCAACAACAACAACAACCCTTTCCTTACAGTATCCCATCCTTAATAGTGCCTGCCATGAATATTCCACAAGTGCAACATCCAACCACTCAACATTCCTCTTTCCTGCCCACCGTATGACAATCTAACTTTCATACTGCACAACATAACCCACCTGTCATGTCACTTGGTGCCCAAGACTGGGCGAAAGCCAAAAAGTTGATGCAAGAACTCACCGATGAGGTAAAACACCTCAAAACAGTCAACAACGAAGAGCTTAACGTATTAGACTTTTACGAAGACGACCCTATTAGCTCTTTGGTACCACCGTTGACCCTGCCCAAAGGAGTCTCTTTGCCCTAGCTAGCCAAATACAATGGGGAAGGGGATCCCAACACCCATCTAGTCACGTTTAGACTAGAATGTTTACTGCTTCAGGCATGGCCCCATGCAATCTTACGCGTTTCTTCCATGTCCCTCACTGGGAGAGCTTTAGACTAGTACTGAGCCTTGCCTCGTAACTCCATATCCTCTTTAGAAGATCTCCTACACCAATTCGTTACCAAGTTTAAATACAATCTGAAACCTGAAGCAACCCTGGACAATTTGATACAAGTAAAACAAGCACTGCTGGAACATATACAAAAATTTATTTAGAGATGGAGTGCTGCGCTAAAAGAACTTCATGAACCAATCCCTAAAACATACTTACTCACCATCTTAAAGGAAGTTGTAAATGATTTCGTGAAATTTAAACTATACTATTTGAACGTGCGCACTCTAAGCCAAGCTTTCATGCAAATAAAGAACATAGAAGAGGCGGTCCAAAATAGCCATGACCCTGCCTATTTAGCCATTACAAATCAACACATCAAAAAAGACAAAGAAAAGGCCAAGGCAATAGTATTAGCAGTGGTAAAAACTCAGTAGACAAATACGAGACAACAAGGTAAACCACCCACCACCCCTACTGGCTAAACTAGACCTACCCCCACTACTACACCCANAGACAAAGAAAAGGCCAAGGCAATAGTATTAGCAGTGGTAAAAACTTAGTAGACAAATACGAGACAACAAGGTAAACCACCCACCACCTCTACTGGCTATACTAGACCTACCCCCACTACTACATCCAGACCGTCCACATCACAAAATGCTACATAAAGTCATGTGAGAAACTTTGAGAGGAGGAACCCCTCTCAATACATGCAATTTCCCATGAAACCTTCATAATTATTTTACCAGCTCTTGAAGGCTGGGCTAATGAAACATAAAAAATTATCTCCCGTGACAATTCAAAGACATGATCGATTCTGTGAATTGGTCAAGAACCCCAACTTGCCGACACAAGACGAGCCCCTAGTTCCAAGAGGCTTTAGACTAGACCATTTTTGTGAGTACCACCAGTGTAACAGGCATGGCACCGACTATTGTTTCACCTTGAAGAAAGATATTCAATGAATGATTGATGGAGGTGAAATCACTTTTGACGAGGCCAATCCGGTCAAACCACAAAACCAGTCCATGGGCATATATAAAGATCCCCTAAACACTAAAGAAGTACCATACACAATTAACATCATCGAGGTGGATAATAGCTATGAAACACCAAGGAACCCCTTCATAGTTCATGTTCCCCCTAAGGCACTAACATCACTTCAACCTTCATATCCCCCACACGATCCTCCTACCCACCAAACACCACTGGCCATCCGAGTACCCCCCACGGTGCCAACAATGTAGATACCACCCCAAACCAAACCATTCATTATTCGCATACCCCCTACCAATATGACCACTAATGTGACACCATCAAACCGGCCCACTCCCTTTGTGGTCCGAGTGCCATCGGTGGTTGTTACGACAGAGGTATCGACTGCAAATCTCCCAACCTCGTTTGTAGTCAAGGTACCTAGACAGCCCAATACTTCTTAGTCACAAGTCAGTCCCTCCTCCCGCCCGCCCCCCCCCCCCATTCATCATTCGAGTCCCGAAACAACCCCATGCTCTGATCCCAAATGTTCCCACACAACCCACACGAGAATGCCTGGCAGATAAGCTTACTAGGGAACATTTGGAAAAGGAACGTTCGGTGAAGGAATGTCAACACCTTGCACTGGGACCCCCAAAACCAACTGTGTTAAGCGTAATACCTATGGCTCCATATAATAATGAACCAAGCATGAGTTACAAAGAGGAAAAATCAAGAATGCAACACATATCAAACCCAATGGCCACGAAAAATAACACGAAAGTTGCCCCACACGAGATACAACTGTTAGGTCCAATGGATCAAATGGCCATGGACAAGATTATACAAAATGGTAAGGACCTAGCTATCGTTCTAACATAGGTTACACAAGCCCTTAAGCAAAAGAATACATCATTAAGCTTATACAAACTCATATTGACCTCATATGTTCATCGCGAAGCTTTAGTACAAATGTTGACAACGATTCCAATTAGCGAAAACCTACCCAAAAATGAACCCTCTATACATGCAGTAATGTCTACACGACAGGGATCCGAGACTAAATCATTTGGATTTCATCCAAAAAACATTAAGATCGATCAGGAAACTAGAGGAGTCACCCACAAACCCATGTTTATAACCATATGAGTCAATCAGTTCCAAATACATCGAGTGCATGTAGATGACAGAGCTGCCACAAATGTGGTACCTTATCCTATCATTGAACAGTTAGGACTTACAGAATTAATTAAACTGGCATCTACGACCTGCCTGAAGTCATTTAATGGTTCACAAGTAGTGGTCAAAGGTACATTGACCTTGGATTTCATAGTAGGGTATCGGTTCCCCACATCCGCAGACTTCGTAATTATTGATGAGATGCCTAGTTTTAACCTAATCATGGGACAACCCTGGTTAGCCAAAATAGAAGCAGTGTCTTCCCCCATTCATCAAGAGATTCACTTACCCTACGAGGGGGGTGAAATCATTATCCATGGGGATGCTACTACCTCCACCATCCCATCTCACACAGAGGCAAATCAAGGCTCTGAAGTTAAATTTGAGGGGCCTGAACAAGAGGACATGTCACCTGAGTATAACCCCCAGAGAATTTCTGAAAAGCCCATACTAAAAGAAAAAAATGAGACCCAAAGTAATGATTGACCCATAAAACATGACCCCTCAAAAATCAAGGAAGCACCACCTAACCCAAAAACATCCGACAATACTAACTCAGAGCTTACTTCGCCAGACGTCTCCTGGTCAGAGCTACCATTCAACATAATTAGTGAAGGAGATGCCAAGTATTGGATCATACCCGTTAAACCCACTCTTAACATAAAAATAAAAAAAATCAAAAAGTTACTGAATAATTAACAAACTACAGAAGTCTGTAATGATGTTAAACTACGATCATCCGAAACAACGATAAACTACGCAGGTTCGGAATGATATTAAACTATCACATGTCCATGATGACATAAAACTAGCCACGGTCAGAAATTCTTGGTTTACATCAAAACCTATGGTATCAATTGGTATCCCTTCTATTTCTTGGTGGCCCGAAATGGCTTTAAACTAGAACGATCACGTTGCAGTCCGTCATGACTTTAAGCTGACACGCACATATGTATGGCCCGAAATGGCCTTAAACTAGAGCAAGTTTACTTTCGTTGGCCTCAAAAGTTTAAATTCCTAGTTTACATTCTATGATTATATCTTTTCAATATAAGTTACACTTTTCTTTAATGTCCTCCTTTGGCACACTTATCGTTTGGGTTACATTTGCACTTTATTTTAGGTTTACACTTAAACAACAAAACAAGAAAAAAGACTTTTACTCCATGTCCCAACATTATTTCTTCTCAACATTCAGACAAAACAAAACAAAACAAAAACTGAAATCTGAAGACAAAAAATATATATAAATATTTAAATGGACGGTTACAAAAGTTAGCCAAGTTCATGCATCTTATCATATAGGACTCAACTCAAAACAATAGAAACAATTTCTATTTACAACCCACAAAAACATAACTAATAATAACATGCCAGATTTGAGAAACTAAACATCAAAATTAGGAGAGGCTTTCTCCCTGAGCTCTCCTGCATCATGTATTTCCCCTCGACTGGGGCCACCCTTCTGGCCATTGTCATCACTAGGACTCTGTAAAAGGAAAAGAAAATGATTGATTAATTAACTGATAGATAAAAAAGGAAGATAACATTTCCTATGAAAAAACAAATAAAAGCTATGAGTTCAAACAACTTACTGAAGAGGATCCCCTCAGACTGAACTCTAGCCGACAAAGGATTTCTTCTTCAAGGACACTTGCCCAGTCGGTTCCATCTAGGCCCAGATCAACGTTGGCTAATCCCTTTCCTTTGTCCACAGCAGACCAAGTAGGATGTTTAAGAGGAAACTCTCCTACAAAAACCTCCCTAGAAGCTATGGTGATTACTCACTTGGGAGATTCCATCTCTACCATAGTGTTCCTAGCAAAGGCATCAAACAAAGACCATAGGCCTAAACCTTCTACAAACATTTCCAGTTGACGCTTTTCTATGGATACCTCCTTTAATGATTTTTTATAATGGTGCTTATGATTCTTCTCATCTTGGCCCCATTTTCGCACCTTAGAAGCAAAAGCTTTCCAATCTTGACACTTGAGATTCAGCAAATCAATTTGTGCCTTTCACTCTACTAGCTCTTAAATCATAGTTACTTGGTGGTTCAATAGATTCCAATATCTAGTGTAAGCAACCTCGGAGGTTTGCCAAGAATGATCACACGTCAATCTAGCAAAGGCAAACTCATGGCGTGACCTGAAGTCATCTCGTTCTGCTGATACTTTGGCGACCTCTTTCTCCCCTGCCTGAATTTGCAACCATAGCTTTTTGATAGAATGCCTACAGGTCCAAAGCGACTTGGCATTTTGCACAACACATTCTGCCACATCGTCATAGATCTGTCTTTGCACTTGCTCAATTTCTGACGGTAGTTTAGGTAGACTGTCAATAAAAGTAGCCTCGGATGGATCCCACTTCAGTCCAGCGCCTATCAATACAAGAAACATATACATTAAACATCGGACAGTAGAACAGATGCGAAAAGGAAAAGACTCAAAATGTTTAAAACGTATGTACCTATTTTAGGATAAGCGTGTTGGATGCGATCAGCTACCTCATTGACAATACCATGGACAAAATCCATTTTACCTAGCATTTCGGTCCAAGTAAATGGTTCATGTATGGGAGACGAACCAACTTCGGTGGTCGTTTCCATTGGAATCTTCATTGCAGGTATGTCTAAGCGAATGTTAGAAGTCATCCTAGTTTCAACATCTGCATCTTGTAGTGACAAAAATACAAATTTAAAACTCTAAATAACGGAAATGAAACAACTCAAAACCCAAGTAAACATAATAACAAAAACATACCGAAATCCCTCTCTTCTTCCAGATTCAGAGGAGTGCCAAGGTTTAACCTCCCTGCGAAGAAATCATCAAACATCTCGTCAGCTTTAGCCGTTTCACCAGCACGATCTTTTTCTGTGGTGACTTCTGCTCCTTCTTTAGTTTCTTCCCTCAGGGGACAGGAATTTCTATCTCATCGTTACCTACCTCTTCCTCCTCATTTTGGCTAATTCGGGCCTCTTCCTTCTCTATGATCGGTGCTAACCCCTCTCTTCTTACTTCAGGAGTTAGCTCTAATGACATTCATGAGTTCAACATCATTTTTGCATAAATGATAAAATAAAAATAAAATAATAATAATAATAATAATAATGATAAAACATGGATAAATGAATGAATCAGGCTTACTTAGCCCATGCAGATATTTTAAACCATATGTGTTTCACCTTTGGTTCATCTACAGCTAGAGCAACCTCTCTAGAGCACTTAGGTCTTTGAACTCTAGATTTCTCCTTCCCGATTGTCTCTTTGATCACTCGATCGGCTCTCCTGGTAGTATAAGGCACACCATATGGATCTAGGCCTACACTGTCATATGTGTGAATTGAATGACCAGTGGATCCCCCCATTGTAATAGAGACCGATTCGCCAATTCCTTCAAGGGCATCTTTAGATTTGGTCACCTCAAACAAATGGCGAATCCACGGACAAGATATTTGGCCATGATCCCTTAACACATACTAGAAATTTGGCCATGCGGACTACTAGAAATTTGGCTAGTCGGTGCAGGTAACCGAAAAATAATGCAAAGGTAAAATGGAACTGTGCCTCAACGTTTGAATGCAATCTCACTATCTCCCCGCAGAAACTCGAAAGTAAAAACTGAGCTCAATTATAATGCACCCCAGTATCCAGAATCATACGCATGATACACACAGATTCTACCCCAAAAGTCTTCACTTGGGATAGGGATTTAGGAAACACTCATGCTCTGAATAGTGGATATAGCTCATTTACTTCGATTACTTTTGATTTTCCCTGCATAGGGAAACCCTTAGCACCTTTGGGTATACATAGCTAGTCCTCCATCTCACAAACCACATGGGCCTCTTTTTGCACTCTATCCAAAGTCACTCCAGCCCCATCCACTAGCACGCTGAAGAGATCTGAAAAGAACTTTGCCGATAGATGGAAAGCCACTGTAATTCCCTTGACACGAGTGCTATAGTAAGTAACAGTCTCATTGAATGAATCAACAATCACAATCATCTTAGTCACAGAGATGTTAGGACATAAAGCAGTGAATAGATCCATGAGGCCGACATCGCTCAAGTAACCAATAACGTGCAGCAACGCCTCATGATGCAACCACCATTGTGCATCGTCGATATCTCTGAACTTCATGGACAAAGTGCCCTCAGTCCACCCAGTCTCTATGGTAACATCCACTGCATGCACAGGATAAAACCATGGAATCAACACAACCAATGTGGTAGCAAAAACAACAAACGCGAAGAGTCAAAAAAACTATTACTCACTGTTAGACAATGGATTAAGACTATTAGAAGTCAAATCAACATCGCATGGGAAAATTGGCCCATTGCGGGACCAATCCCCATGTAGCCACCCCCGATCCTTACATTGTGCAAAAGCCTTAGAGTATCATTTGTGAAAATGGACAATTTCGCCCTTAGTTTGTGCTAAAATGGCACCACGGAGAGTGGGACCTGCCATGAAAGCCTCTAAGGTAGTATGAGCCAATGCAAGTCCATCATCACCTATGCATACTCTTTCTTTATCAAATTGAGGCCTACAAAGGAATGACAGTCAAAACATGAATAACCACTAGGCATTAAAGCAGAAATGATAAATTAAACAATCTTCCCATTCTACGCTATACACTGTTCCAGTAGGATTATGGAACAAGGTATGCACACGAAATGCTAAGAATAATATGCTATTGATGTTGTGAGGACTACACGATAATAAGTCCCATACATACGTCAATGGACGGGTGGATCTGCGCCCTCCATAGGGACCATCCCCAACCATGGATAATCCCTCATTGATATCAACCACGAAGGCCACTATACCATTTCAAGATCCTGGTAGCATGGTCTCAAGGACGCTCCGTGCTAATTGTTCACTTAGGTGAGACCATATCACCACACTAAATATTTCTAAGATGAAGCCAAGAAATTCGCTGACACCCATTCTGAACCATACCCCATTTTGATCAATAGTCATATCAGGTACCAGTTCATCATAATCAATAGGCCCGAACCATGCTAGAACTCCGACAAGTTCCACCACAAGAAGGAAAGGTTTATGACATTTGCACATGTTCAAGAACTAGAATTGGTAAGCCATGAAAAATAATACAGGTTTTACACTAGGGCCAGCACTTGAAAACATTTTTTTTCAGGGTTCACACACAGCGTATAGACCCTGCACACTCAGCGTGTAGACCCTTCACATTGAGCATGCTCGGCGTGTAGACCTTGCACGCTGGGCATTCTACCCCCTCTTGCACACAAACATCTAAAAAAATAGGCCCAATCTCGCACAAATTCTATGTGCCAAAAATGAAAAGGAACGAAACTAAATGCAAATGAGAAAAAATAGTAAACAAAAAATACAAATTTTGGTAGGGAACCAGGCCATACTGGCACACTAATCTAGACCATGATGCCATCATAGGCTTGGGCAGGCATCAGAGCATCACCTCACTCTCCTTGGTGAAGATCAATTCTGGCTCTTTCCTCCTCGAGTCCTGCACCTGCTTCCCCTTGCCCATCCCTTCACGCTGGGGTTTTGAGACGTTCACGTTGGGGTTTGGAGAGGTTCATGCTAGGGTTTTGAAGAGGTCCACACTGTGGCATGCAGACCCTTCATGCTCAAGTTTCCACCCCCTGGACGCTGAGGGTTTCTTCGAAGCATAGATTCACGCTGAACTCTTTCACCCGAATCATCTCGCTTCGATCGGTGCCATTCTTGCTACCTCCATTCACACCGTATCTACACCTTCCTCTACCCGTTTCACCCAATCTCCACACTCTAGTTCATGCTCCGCTTCATGCTCTGGTTCATGCTCTGACTCATGCTCTGGTTCACGCTGAAAGGTTCACACTAAGCAGTTCATGCTGTCCCTGGCTCAAACTTGATGTTTACGCTTGGTGCCATTTGTTTCAAGTTAAATACATCCCCACATTGTTCATGCTGCCCCACCCTCTAGGAAATCAACATTTTAAGCATTTTACTCCAAATAAAAATGATTAATTAAACATAAACAAACTTAGAGTAGATAGAGAGGTATGTAAACATACACTAGGCTAAATATCTCCCATGTAAGACCTTGCCTAAATTAAACACTTTGATACATACTCTTCATCTCATAGTTCCACACTTAACAAGCATTACGAATTGTATAATCAACTAGAAATCATAAACGAACCGTGAACAGCCCGGTAAGACCTTAAACTACTGTGATTGGCCAAGAATGGCCTTAAATCACTATGCATCCAAGTGAGACAATGAACCAACTTTAGCATACTTCAACCACATTTAATTATTTGAATTAGCATCATAAAACAACTATCAAACCCCCCTTTGTTAATGTTGCTTCCTGTGACTTGGCAAGGGCAAGCATGGATAGTAAGCAACTGTTTGCACCATTGTTCATCGATGGACCATATGGATCCATCCAACGGGAGATGAATAGTAGGTCCATTGATTTAGACACATCGACGTACGAAAACTCCTTAGCATCAACAGAGGAAACCACAGAATTCTTTTAGAACAAGATAAAATCACTGGACATTGAAGCTGATAACATCACTGAAGATCCATTAATTGAAACCCCCATTACTATGCCGAGCAGCGAAATTAAGATACTAAAATTAAGTACTTTACTAGACCCAAAACTTGCCAATGACATAGCGAAAGTGTTAAAAAGCAACATCAAAGCATTCTCTTGGTCTTACATTGACATGCCTAGGTTGGACCCTCGAATAGTCTAACATAACATCATACTCGACCCGAAACTAAGACTAGTGAAACAAAAAGCACGTAAGGTTAAGCCTGAAGTAGCATTGATAGTTTGTAATGAGATCACCAAACTTTATTAGGCTGGTTTCATTCAGGCCATTGACTACGCTGATTGGGTATCCAACATGGTCATTCTCCCAAAGAAAAATGGGAGCATTCGCCTATGCATTGACTTTCGGGACCTCAACATAGCGACCATAAAAGACGACTTTGCACTACCTAGTATTGATCAGCTGGTTGACTCAATTTCTGGTCATGCATTGTTATCTTTTATGGATGGCTTCTCTATATATAATCAGATTTGAATTAACCTTGAACATCAACTCAGGACAATCTTCATCACACCATGGGGAACATTTTGTTGCACGATGATGCCCTTCGGCTTAAAGAATGTTAGTGCTATGTATCAAAAAGCAATGACCTTCATCTTTAGTTATTACCTCCTTCATTCACTCAATGATTATGTAGACAATATAGAAATTAAATCAAAGACACAAGAACAGCACATACAAGACCTAGACTTAGTTCTTAAGTGTTGTTTAAAATATGAGCTCAGACTGAACCCAAAAAAGTGTGTCTTTGGGGTCAAATCAGGCAAAATGCTTGGATTCATAGTTTCAAAAGCAGGAATTCGAGTAGACCCCGATAAGTTAAAGAAAATCAGAAACTTGCAACCACCAAGCAACCTTACCGAACTTCGAGGCATCCAAGGTAGACTACAATTCATTAGGCACTTTATCAAAAAATTAACTGATAAATTGAAACCCATGAATCATTTGCTATGCAAGAGTGTACACTTTCAATGGACCCCACAATGCTAGGAAGCTCTTGAAAATATCAAAATGGCACTGATCCATTTATCGACAGTTTATCCACCTCAGAGAAATAAACTGTTCTACATCTACCTTACCACAACGAATTCATCAATCGCATCTATGCTTTGCCAGAAACAGGATGATGGGACTGAGGTTCCTATTTACTATTTGAGCCATGCATTAGTACCCCACGAACAATATTACAATGACATGGAAAGATCATGCCTTGCCCTTATCTTTTCTTTAAATAAGCTGTGACATTACCTCTTTCGAAACCAAGTCAACATAATCTGTAAGGATAATGTGCTCAGAGCTATCACAAACAACATGTACGAATCTAATAAGATAGCCTGATGGAAAGAAATGATTGCCGAATTTGACCTACATTACATAACCCAATCATCCATAAAAGGTCAAGCTATAGTCAATCAGATGACCGCATCACCAACACAAGATCAAGAAACGATTAATCTAGAATTCCCAAACGAAAACGTAAGTGCAATTGACATAGTGCCTAATAACTTTGATGCGATACTAAACTTTGATGGAGCATCCACCTCCCGAGGTGGAAGTTCCGCTTCCATTATCACATATCCCTCCGGGGAAATCCAACCCTTCGCTTACCGATTTAACTTTCCTTGTACCAATAACACGGAAAAGTATGAAGGTCTCCTCAGAGGCCTTATGGTAGCACAAGCTGAAAACATCACACGTCTCGTAGTTAGAGGTGAATCACAGTTAATCATAAACCAAGTCAAAGATGTTTATGCATGCAAGGCATCCCATCTACAATCCTACTGTGACTTGATGAAACACTTGCTGAAGTAGTTTGTAAATATAGAACTACAACATGTGCCTAGAAATGATAATACTATCGCATATGCATTAGCCACTTTAGCTCTAAACATCTCACCAGACATGTTTCATGCATTGCCTAATTTTGTCATGAGCTGCAACAAGCCCATAACTGACGCTCCTGATGAACTTCCCATAGCATTCGTTAGCACGAAACACATCATACAGTGGTACGATGACATCAAAGAGTACCTTTTGCATGGTGAACCACCTCAACATCTAATGAATGCACAGAAGGACGTGGTGTGGAGACGCTCTCAATAGTATACACTAGCAGGGGATACATTATGTCGTAGATCCTATGAAGGTATTTTACTAGTATGCATTAGTAGCACCAATAGCCAAACTGTCGTCGATCAAGTTCATGAGGGGCTCTTCGGAGGGCACATAGCGCCCAAAGCAATGGCAACCAAAATAAGACGCTTGGGATATTATTGGTCACATATGGAATACAACTATTTCTCCAAAGTCAAAACATGTGATATGTGTCTAAAGCATGGGAGTCTTATACATGTTCCATCCAATGAGTTGCATACAGCTCAAATCACATGGCCTTTCTAGAAATGGGGGTTAGACATCATTGGACCAATAACTCCCCCATCTTCAGTGGGACATAGCTTCATCATAGCCACGACTGAATAAATCGTGAAATGGATAGAAGCTATTCCTCTTAGGAAGACCACATCGAAACATGTATGCAACTTTATTCTCGAAAACATTATGACTCGTTTTGGCATCCCAATAACTATCATCACTGACAATGGGCCACAATTTAGTAGTATTAAAACAACAGCATTCTATGAAAGCTGAGGTATTAAACACTCGTTTTCATCACCTTACTATCCTCAAAGCAACAGAAAAGTAGAAGCCATAAATAAAACTGTCATCATGGTTCTCAAGAAAATGCTTCATCAGAGCAAACGAAGATGGAACGAGCAGCTAGTTTATGCATTGTGGGCATACAAAAAAACGCATAGAACATCCACAAGTAAAACACCATATAGTCTTGTTTATGGTTCAAAAGTTGGTTTACCTCTAGAGTTGTAGGTACCATCCTTAAGGATCACACTATCCAAACTCCTCGACGAAGGTCAGAACAATGAGTTACGTACTGTTGACCTCGACTCGGTGGAAGAAGAATGCATACAAATGCTTAATCAAATCAAGTGGTACCAGAAGCAACAACGATGGTGCCATTAACATGACATCCATAGGTTCTTGACCAAAGAAGGGGACCTTGTACTTAAGGCGGTTTGTGAACACGCAGATAAGTTCTCAGCCAATTCGGAAGGGCCTTACTTGGTCACCAAAGCGTATGGTAACGAAGCGTTCAAACTAGCAGATATGGATGGAAATGAATTGGCCAATCCCACAAATCACATGTACCTAAAACCATTCCACGTATGATGATGTTAAGGTACTTATTCGTCCTAGCATCATGATGATAAACTGATACAGTAGATACGTCCTGGTGTCGTGATGATAAACTAACACCACAGAGCTCCGTCCGACATGACGTCAAATTATCACACTCATTTGCCAGAGTCCACTAAGACTATAAACTAGCAAGATCATTCCTGGCACATTCATCTCCTAATGCAATTCATGACATTTCTTCATCAATGCCTGTTGCATCATTCATCACACTAGCTCTGACGACAATATTGCTACCCATTTTGTTTGCCTTAAGTTACACATGGTGCCCCCATTTGCATCAGTCACATTCATGTTTAGAAATGTTCGCTAACTCATTCACTTCTGGTTTTCTTGTCTTCTTGGAGTTGTGTTTGCAGGATGACACCTAGTGGTGCTCGTACATGGATACACCTCATCACGGTGACAAGGTACCACATTGTTTCTAACACACGCAACCAAGTTAATCAATCTGTTCAAAAATACATTCCCCATTTCCCCAACACTCTCGTTCCTTTTCCTACCCTGTTACAGTTCCTAGATACACCTAGTACACCTCAAAACTTTGAGCACACTATTGCACACTGTGACATTCTCAAGCAGTTACAACACTCAACATAGCACATGAGCACGAGTGCAAAATTGAAAGAAAGCTCTTTCCAAAAAAGGGGAAAAATGAACCAAAAGACCCTTGGCACTTCCCATACAAGCCCCAGGTGGGAAGGCAATTGTCTTGGAAAGAAGTACTCGTGTCTCATACCATCATGTTTCACCTCACTACATGGTTTTGGCTATCGGACAATGGGTTCCCTTAGATACTCCACAAGGGTCATGTTTCTTCAAAGAACGCATCACCTCATCGCGTGGCTTTGGTTGCGACAACGAGTTCTCTCAAACATGATACAAGAGTCTCATTCCTCCAAAGGACGTAGTCCTCATGCCTTGGTTCCAAGTCTACTAAATATTGGCCATTCAAAAGGAACAACATGACTTGTTTGCACAAGATGAACACTCCTCTCCTACGTCAACACAATTCCTTGATCAATTCCCAATCCAAAAATTGCAAACATCTACCTACCCATCTCAAAACCTTGTTTCCTACACCCATTTACTGTGGTGTTTTGTACTTCTTTGTCGACACCTCTCAGGTTGATTCTTCCAAACGTCAACAAAGAGACGCCAATGAAACACCACAAAAATTTAGGCCCAGCACTTTCAGACAAGAATCAAGCTAATTCATAATGCTTCCCAGCATGACCGAAACTTGCAAACTTCACAAACAGCATCAAACAGAGTCAAATCAAGCAAGTAAAAGTTCCTCGAGATCCATTGGAGGTTACATCAACAGCAAGCAACAAGAACAGCAAGTTCCAAGCTCAAAACACTTAGCTTTGACTAAGTATACTTCTTGCACATAGGCCTGCACGCCCAGCATGCTACTCAGCTTGCAACAACTTTTGGGCCCTAAAAACTAACCAAAACAAGCCATAAATGAAGGTATGGACTCCTCGAGACCTTCCCCAAGGTCCCCAACAACTCTCAGGCTCTTGAAAATCAACTTTTAAGCTCCAAATAATCAGTTTTCATGCCTGGATGCCGAGTGTACACGCCCAGCATGTACCATCATAGATAGACCAAAACAGGCACTCAGACTATGATTTTCATAGGTAATTAACTCCTAGAGGAAGGGAAGCCAACAGGCATCATCCTGGGCTCCCAAAAATCAAGTTTTGACCTTGAAAAGTGACAGTTTCATCCCTGTATGCTGGCCTGCATGCCGGGCGTGCACCACTTTGAACAAGGTGGAATGGGCATTTTAGGTAATATTTTGACAATGGAGTCAATCCTCAAGGCATGGTCAATGAACCTACAAGTCCACAGGCTCTAGAAACATCAAGTTTTGGCATCATAAGGGTCATTCTTGGCCCTGCACGCCTGGTCTATAGCACAGCATGCACGCTAGAAACATGCCCAAAAACTCAGTCAAATCAAGGTCAAATGAGCCCAAAATCGACAGGAAACATCCTCAAGACATCAGGCATATAGATCCACACTCAAAAAACAAGCTTCATAGTTCTTCAATATTTGGTCAGAAATTCTTCATGCTTGCCCACATGCTATCCAGCGTGTGGGGTGTATATGCCTAGCGTGTACACACTAGCGTGCTACATGCTTGTAAAGCTTCATTCGTTTGCACCTGGTTGACGTTCCACGTGTCACCCAATCCGAAATTCTAGCATTCCCCAACAAATCATCCCATCTCAAATTCGAATTTGACACCCAAACTCATACAAAAACCTAGATTTTTGACCAGATTGGGGTTCTAAAATTCAGAAAATCTGGGCAAGAATTTGGGGCAATCGACACTTAGCACATTGAGAAAACCCACCCTGCACGCTGGACTTCAACCCTGCACATTGAGCATACAGCCTTCATGTTGTGCCTACAACCCAAACCAGCATACCATCACCCATCCACATCCACTGGGGCTCTTCATCCGCCTTATGTCAGATTCAAAACTGCGTGTAGACTGATGTATTCTAATTTTCATTATGCAATAATATTGCTGCATTTCTGGCTAAGATTTGTTACAATTTTCATTCGTATTTCTTTATCTCTTGTTTACATTCCTACACGCTTGCATTCTGATTTACATCTATCACATCGTTTACGTATAACCCAGCGTATTACACATTGGCATACGTTTGGGGAAATCCTTTTCTGATCCACGTGCGGACCACCCGAGGTACTCTACCTTCGTCAGTTGAAACTCACCCTCAAGTGAAGGTAGGGTCTTCTGTGTCTATTTGTAGATATCTCGGTGTCCATTTCATTCCAGCCACACACTGACAATTTCAACCAATACATTGTATAATTAACATCTACACACACAATACAGTCTTATATTAGCAAGGGTAAATGAATCATAATGCAATTGATACCTTGCTTTAGTGAAAGGTCCATTGTATGAGTTGTGGTATGGCTCATACGGATCTAGAGATATCATAGTGGTGACTACCGAAGGTGTAGGGGTTAGGAGAAAATTGAAAAAATTTGGGTCCGGATCCCCATGACTAAGAGCGAAACTCCGGTAACGATAGAATGGAGAAAGAAAAAGAACAAGAAAGATGGATAAAAAGAGACAACTGTAACATCGATGAAATGGATGTAAAGATGGAAATGAACAAATAAATTTGATTGCAAAAATGTTAAGGGAAATAATTTAACTGGTGTACCAAATAGAAATGCCAGTGGGTCCTTTCAAAAGTAGGCTCATGCCATTAATGCCCTAACAAACCCACATTCAAAGAGTCCGTAGCCTCTAGGAATTTCATTTGGAACAAGAGTTAAAGTCTTAACCACAAGAATTTACCAAAAAGAAAACAATGCGTCAACCAAAATATATACTAATGATACAACTGGCAATGAGGTGAACAATGGAGAGAAGGATGGAGAGAAGAGAATGGAATGGAATCTAAAGAACAAGGTGGTGTATAGCCCCTTTTGTATTTCATGGTTAATGTGACTTAGTAGATCCCATTCCAAGTCCAGCCTCAAACAAACCACATCCATTGACTTCGCATTAATGCATTCGGCCAATCCATCCCCTTGAAGTAACAAGAATGCCTTCATCAATGAGCCACCACCATTCCGACAAAATGAAGGAGGAGAGAATGGGAAGCGAGAAGGGCCTTAGTTAGAGGAAACATTTTTATTTTGAGTTCCATAACCAGTGCTTGTAGCCCAAATGGTTATTTCATCTAAGGGATGTGTTTTGAATTCTCACTTCTCTTTTTTCTTTTTATTTTTTTTTTATTTTTTTGCGTTACGTGTTTATGCATGAGAACCACACCATGCAAAGACTTTGTTATTTTTATTTGCTCAGCTTCCCTATAATTAAGTAACGTTAAAACGGTAAGAAAACTCAAGAAGAAAACATCCAAGCACCCAAGAGAATGACCAACACAAATGCATCCAATTCCCTTGAAGTCACACCCTTTTCAATCCTTGAGTCCTTCCTTAGATTGAGAAATACCCAGTCACTGATTCGTTGATAGTTCTTATTTAGAAAGGGATTGTACATTTCCAAGCCAAGAGAGACCATAGAAATTATGGATGTATGAATGAAGTGAACTCATTACCTGCTATATCAAAAGAACCATACCTTATTATCATCATCATAACTTAGAGGTAAAAATCAAACATTAGCAATCAATAGAAAAATAGTTCATACCATCATTAAGAACATTTATTGGGTGAAAAACTTATAAAATGGATAACACACACACACATAAAGAAATGAAAAAGTATAACGATGTTGTAAAACAAAAACAAGAAAAGTTAAAGAAATTTGTAAAAAAAAATGTGTAAAACAAAAACTAAAAAGAACTAAGGGCCCTGAATGATCAGCATAGGTGGCCATCTCCCCCATGACTAAATGGAAAGGGAGAGATCTGAAATAATGAGCACCTATTTGAAAGTGTCCAACTTCTCCGATTGATGTTTTTAGGTTAAGGGGTGGAAGTTGGCGATGCTCATATTCCAATGTATCTATGCCTTCTTTGCGGGCATGAGTTGTTTCCCTAGTTCGTTCCATGCACGTTGGTGGGTTGCTCTTTCGATTAGTTGTCAACCATGGGGTGTCCACTTGTTGTGTGGTTGTTACATAAAGGCACCTTTGTATCAAAGTTTATAGGACACACCAGTTGCATGTAGGAGATGTTAAGCATTCCTCCATGTCATCACCCAATGAGTCACTGTATGTGATGCATGGAACTTTCTTCTTCTCAATCTTTCCATAAATGTTTACCTTAGATATTTCCAAGGAAAGATCATGGATTCCTAGGCATGCGTCTATTGTACTTAGCCATGCCCTTCTCATTATAATTGGGAAGTCCCCCTTGTTGCTGTTGACTTCTATCACCAGGAAATTGGCTAGGTATGACCTTCCACACATAGTGGTAATGATGTCCTTCACTCATCTCAAGGAAATGGTAATGGACTGGTCATCCAGCTCTAGTTGAATGTTACTCTTCTTGAGTGGAGGTAGGTTCTAGGCATGATACATTTCTTGTGAGATTAAGTTGACCCCAGAACTTGAGTCAAGAAGAGTCTTATGAAGTTTGTTCCCGAGAGAGTTTCCTGGGAAGGTGGCCTACCTTGATCTAGTCGGTAACAGTATAAGTTAACATAACCGTATATGCTAAGCTCTACTGTTGGTTTGAAGGGAGCTCTGAAGCCTTATGTGTTGGAGGAGCATACACAGACTCAACTACTTGTGGTTGTGAAAGCTTGTCTGGGCTTTTGGTTCTAAAGAAAGGTCTTCTCTTCTTGCAATTGTTAGAACCAGCAACAAGTTGAAGGTTTACAGCTCTCGTAGCATTACGTTGCTGCGGTTGAGTGGGGAGTTCCCCTTGCATTATTCGAGTAGGAGGTAGTGGAACTACTGGCATAAGAGAGGCGGATGGATTTGGAGGATGGTATGTATGTGGTGCATCTCCTGGAGAAGGAGTCCTTTTAAAATACTCCCAAACTTGGTAGTAATTTTGTGGGGTTGCGTGACCCATAGAGTCACTTGGAAAAACCAGCTACTACACACAATAGCCATATGGGTCTGGTTGTCAATAAGGGTATTGTTGTCTAGGTAGTGGCATCCCACATGACTGTGGGTGTTGCCACTACTGGTGTTGCCTGATAGGTTGTGGTGGAGTTCCACTTGGATAATACATTAATGGTTGGTGAAACTGCCTCCAGTTACCTTGGGGATAAGGTAACCTTCGGGGTGCCTACCATCTGTTAAGTCTTGGGTTGAGTGCATACACCCCAGACTCTTGTAGATGTGAGATTATTAGGAAACATCCCTTAGGATGGTCATATTGGTAGATCTCACATCCACAGTCATTGTCTGTATCTGAATCCACAACCTCATCAGCAATATTCATTTTTCCCTTACCCTTGTTACATGTAGGGTCTAAATCTTTCTACTTTTTCTTGTCATGGTCACTACTTCATTTCTTAGACTCCTCTACAATTTTCAAAATAGCTTTAAATCTACTATCCAAGGATTTCCACATTTGATCTGCCTTAGCTAACACTTCTATTATTAATTTTTGAAGTGGCAAGGTTTTTCTATTTTCCAACTCTTCGAGTGGTGACTCATCCTCTCCATTGCAGAATCTCACTTCCTTCTTTTGAAGGGAAGGATTGTGGTTGTATTCTTCTGCACTTTTTCTTTTCCATAGCTCCCCTTCTTCTTTAGCTACTTGCTCCAACAATCGATGAATTTCATGGGATCTAAGTTTAGATAATCTTCCTTGGGCATAAGTCCCAAGGGTTCTCCTAGTTTCGTGTCTTAGCCCATCTACGAGGTGGAGGAGTTGATCCTATTGTGCGTAACCATGGCCCGGGAAACGATATAGCAATGCATAATATCCACCCATGGCAACATCCAAGGGTTCATGAGTACCCTTCTTCTATCCTTGGATCTTCTTATGCAAGTTGGACACTCTAGAGTACATTTGATATTTATCCTTAAGGAGTTCTAACATCGTATTCCACCTCCTAATGGTTTCTAGCTCTAAGAACCGGTACCAGCTTTCCACTTCTTTTATGAGTGTCCTAGGAAACAACTTTAACTTTTGCCACTAGTTTTGAATATTTCGCAAGGTACAGGCATCATGAAATGCCTGTAATTGATTTTGCATATCAGCGTTGTATCCCCCTTCGAAGCTTGGGATATTGTTCATATCTAGTATCTTGATTCAACTATCATTTTGATGCCTTGTAGGTATTCTCACTGCTCCGTAATATCTATCATACTTTGGGTGGCAAGTAGGGGTTCATCATGATCATCTCTCTCATGAAGTCTATGATTCCTACGTGGTTCCCTACTTTCCATTCTACCATGCCTAGACTCTCTAGACTACCCTCATCCTCTCTCTCAACTCTCTCATCGAGGTCTCTCATCTCGCTTACCCTTATCCTCACCATTGTGCTCCTTATGACTGCATCCTAATGTGGAAGGAAAGGTTGAATGATGTGATGAAGGTAAAGAATAAGGGAAACCATCTCCATGATGATGTTTCTTACCTTCTCTTTGGTGACTATGACCCCGATAGTGATGATGATTAGAATGCTCACCCTTGTCATGTGTCAGTGTTCACTCGTTCAACACTTGGTGTTCATGGGGATCAGAACCAGAGTTGGGGTTCATGGAGCACAGGTTCTGATACCCCACCTCCTCACTATTATTAGAAGGAGCAACATCATCTTGTGGAGAACCTATTGAGATAGGTTCACCACCCTTAACTTCTCTTATGATGGGCGAAGCATTATGGGGGCCTTTGCCCTTCAATGATGTGTGGTAACTCTCCCACCACTCATCCTGTTGATGTTGCACTTCTGTGGGATGATAGTCCCTTATGTTCTAATCACACACAATGTACTCAGTGTATAATTGTGACATGTCAATTCGTGCAAGGGCATGAAGAAGCATGTTGGGAGTGGCTCTGTCTAGAGGTAACACTATGTTACCTTCCAAATCTCTCCAATGCAGCTGTTCGTCTTGATGGAAGACAAAGGTAAAATTGGGTACATATTCATCATGATGAATGTACACCACACTGAATTCCTAAGGAACTGGCGAATTTTGGTTATGTATGTTAGATTGTCGACTGTCTCTTGTGTGATCCCTAGGTGATGCAGTGTTTTTGTTTGAATAAGAAGACATTGTTATTTTACTCGGTGTGCTGATTAACCATTATATAATTTTTCATTTAATTAACCCTAAGGGTTGTTTTAAGCTCCCAACGATGTGGATAATTTCCTATGTTCTACTTAGCGCACAAACACTTAGTCCCTGGCAATGGCGCCAATGATGAGTGGCGAGGTACCCCTACACTCAACCATACGAATACGAGCGTTACACACACGATCTGGTCGAACTCTGTAGACTAAGTGCCTACACGCCTCATGGAACACTTAAGGTTAATCATTCATTGTCTTCATAGACTTACTTGTATTTTTCACAGTTGTATGGTTAAGTAAGTCTAAGGTATATGATTTTTATATCTTTTCTGTTTTATCTCCTATGCTAATGAGGTGAAGGGTGAAGAGACTAATTAACTAACTTTATCTAACTAAGCCTTAATTAACCTAGCATCAGCATCTGATCCCACTTTCCATTCACACCCTAAACCAATGCAACCTTGGTTACCAAACATTATTTGTTACTGGGATCACCAAGCCTAACACACATGCTCGAAGCGGTCGTACTGAATGCACTTAACTATGGGAGAAGGGTTGAGAGAGATTTAATTAACTAATAAAGAATTTAAATGATAAATAATAAATAATAGTAAATAAAGTCCATTTTAGCCTATTCCATGCACTGTAAGGTTTATCCAAGAATTTCGTCTTTATTTCTGTACACAAACTTGTGTTCGGGTACAATATTTAATTGAATAAAGATCCATTCACTTTGGAGCTCCTACTACAGGCACATGGAAATTATTCTATCTCTGGAGAGGTAAAACTACTAGATTTTCGCTATGGTCTAGGTCTAGCATGAGAAACAAGGGAGAGCCACCTCTTATTTATAGATATGATGGCGCACTACGATATCGTGTACACGATATCGTAAGGGAAGATGCGATATCATGTACATGATATTGAGGGGGATGCGATATCGCGACGGATGCGATATTGCGACGGATGCGATATCATGTCCCATCAATCACCTTCATTAGCAACATGTGGGAGTGTCCAAAATCATGTTGTGCTTCTTAACAATATCTCAATAGCATTCCATATCAATTTGAATGTTAAATAAGATTCTAGAAGTTCAAACTACAACTTGGTCAAAATTTAAAAAATATCACTAAGTGTTGCTGATTCTTAGCATTAGCATAAGCACTCTTGGGAGTTATGCCATGCTTCCTTAACACTTGTACTCATTTTTTAACATCATCCCTTGACCACATTGGCTCCTCAACATCATCTTGACATCATTCTGCCTCATTTTATGCATCAAACAAGATCCTAGAGGTTCAAAATTTGATACTAGGTAAAATTGGGAAAATTTGTCTACCTTCTAATAATGCCGACATGGTAGCATCACCCTTATTTGGATCTATATTTTCCTAGTCTACACAATCAAAATTTCCTAGAATAAAGTCCAAAGTAACTCCCAACAAACTTCACATATGCAACAAACCTTCCAATGTTATTCACATGCTCCACAACCATCATAGATTCTTCAAGCTTCAATACTAGTGATAACTTAACATTTTCATCAATTAAATAACACTTGCATCAATCCTCCAGACTTAGAATTTTTCAAGCTTCAGCATCAATCTTTAGAGATAGAATCTTTTAGCTCTAATGTAGTGATGAGACACTTGATTAAAACAACCTTGTTTTGGCCCTAAGTTGATTTTGGATTACTCTTGAAACTTCTTCATCCATATCCTCATCTTTCAAAGTTCTAATTTCACTCTCAAAATCTAAATTTTTCTTAAGAATTAGGTTTCTATTATTAGTTTGAATACATTTCTATTTTTCATGAACACTTGTAGTTTAGAACTCCTTTAGAGGTAAACATTGATCTTTTAATAATACGAAATTTTTCATAACTCTCATATGTTAATATTTTATGCTATTTTATGCATACTTTATACTTAGTTTTTATTTTATCACACATAGTATTTTTCATATTTAGTCTATTTTTAGTAGTAAATAGTTAGCCAAATTTCAACATTTTGATCTAATATTTGTATCATTCCTAGTTCACATGTGGTAGGCTAAGTTCATATTCAATTAGAGATTTGTACCATGTTCTATCATTATCATTGACTAAGCAATGATTATCGCAAGTCGAAGACCATTTCTGGCCATTAGTTTGGTTCTTAACCCTTGATTCGTTGAGGTTTCCTTGCAAAGTTAGGAAGAATAATTTTGTAGGAACAACTTGTATGGTTGCGTTTTAGAAACTCTCATTGCTCATAAATACCTTTTAAATAAAATATATTTTTTAAAAAAATCCTAAAGAAAAGCATCATCCTCTTATAGTACGAAATGCAATGGTGATTTGTGCCTATCAAATATATTTGTTACAGTGCCTATTAATTTATATCCCTCCTTTTGACCTTACCCTATCAAACATCATGGCCACTACCATTGTTACAGTCTAATGCCAAAGATTTTGAATTTTGAGATTTACCAAGATTATGGTAGTGAAGAACGCAAGGATTTTTTCCTTTGCTATAGTAATAGAAAATGTAGCAACCAACAAGAGTGACAAATAAGAATTTGGATTATAGCCAAGACACATGACTAAGCACTTGGGGAGCTCATTATGATAGAAATCTAAGGCCAAAGTGAATGATATGAATACTGATTTGGACACACTAGACATTATTTATGTGGCCATGTGTGTGACTATTTTTGTGCAAGCTCTTGGTAACAAGGCTATGTGCTAAGGGTTACATGTTTGGCTATGGCACTATAGGAGGTGAACCATTGAATGTAGAAAAAGGTGCTTGACAAGTTCTCCTTAACACATTCCATGCCCTCACTCATGGATGCTTCATGTAAGTGCTAGGATGTAGCATTGGATTAGTGAGTCACCTTCAAGTTGAGTGGTAGTGCTGCTTAGATGGAGGATGTCGCAATGGGACTTTGCAATAGCATGTGCATGTTCAAGTAGGATTTTCCTACAATGGAATGGAAAATAAATGGAAAAACATAAATCAATCCACATTGGTTCATGGGTCATTATCCATGTACATTCCATGATCACCTTGACCATGCTTATGTGTATCCCTGGGTGCCACCCATGCCTACCAATAGGTGTTCTTGGGCCTCAACCCTACCAGCTAGTGGCTAGTTCCATCCTTGCCTACCAACAGGTGTTCCTAGGCCTACCCCTACCTATCATGGGCATACCCACTTGTAGGCAAGAGTGGGACCCAATCACACATGTTTAAATAATACCAAAAATATTTCATGTATCAACTAACCTACATAGAATAGTGGTATACAATTGCAATAAGAAGTGCAAGGTTATGTGTTTGATGCCTTAATTTTTACACATCACATAGTATTTTCTCACCACTTAAAATTTTTACCCCACTTTCCCACAAGCACATGTTGGTCCACCTTAATTTTTACACATCACATATGCTTGGTATTTTTTCATCACTTAAAAATTTTTTCCCACTTCCCCACATGCACATGCTGGGCCACTTTGTATAAACATGTATGTATACCATACATACTCTCATCTACTATGCATCAGCTGCATAATAGATGTGGATTGGTTTATGGTTTGCAAAAGCAAG
Organism: Gnetum montanum; assembly: GCA_015680685.1. NCBI lineage: Eukaryota > Viridiplantae > Streptophyta > Gnetopsida > Gnetales > Gnetaceae > Gnetum > Gnetum montanum. The sequence continues at coordinate 406,097 of MNCI01001975.1, read as the reverse complement.
TGGATAAGTTATTTACAGTTCTAATCTAGAGCTAAATGAGTCTACTTTACACCATCACTCATTCATGAGTTACCCATTTTTATTTTTACTACCTACAATGAGTAAAATAATTTTTGTGTGTTTACCCACCATTAGTTCTATATATTTGTAATTATATATGGTGCATCGTCATTTTTTCTATGATTTTATATGATAGAAATAAAAGCATGGGTATTTACTGTTGTCATCTAAGGTCTAACATTCAGTGAGTTTGCAAGTGTATTATTGATTAGCTTTATTTTGATTTGCAAACCCATATTGAGGTTTTTATTATGGTATATCTATGTAAAATAAGATTTGTCCTAGGATAGAAAATTCCATCTCTCATAGTAGTCTTTGTATAATTATTAGGATCTATAATATTTCCTTTTATATTCATTGCCTCACCAACATTACATTATAATGTAATGTAGGTAAAGCTAAATAGATAATGGCACTAGTATTTTTAATTTGAATTATTTCAATCAAGATCCCAATCTATGCATTTTTGTTTCTCCTTGTCAATAGGCCATTATTGAATAAATTTACTATAGCTGTTAGTTTTTTTATTTTGATTTGATTTCTGCTAGTGTGCCATTAGGAGAGTAGTTTAGTGAGTTATTAGCCTTAGAAATAAATGGGTTAAGGCTTGTGTAGTTAAATGCTAATGAGTTTAAAATAATGCAATTCATACTTATGAATTTTAAATTTATGTTATGTTCAATGCTTGAATTATATATCTAGTTTATAACATTTGTAATTTCTTATTGGTTTATGTTATTGGTCACTTAGTTAGAAGTTAGCACCATGAAGGTATTATGTCATTTTTCTTATTCACGACCTCTATTTCATTTGTTGAACATATTATTAGTTACCAATTCTATTTTCTTATTGGTTAAATGATTAATTTATTTATCCATTTTCTTAGATTGGCCATAATCTTATGTTTATTTTTTATAGTTTAACATGAAACATTTTGAGTTTATGGGTGTTCATATATGATGATGGAGAATATATTATTAGTTACATCATGATTAACTAAATTTTTGGCTTTCCTCTTCTCTTTTAAATGAGTATTAATTCTTTTGGTTCTATTGTTTTTTTTTTTTGTATGTGTAGATCACAAGAAAATGGAGGAAGAAAAAAAATAATAGTTAAGAGAGATGAACAATCATGCACAACTTAGTTGTAAACAAGCCATAAGAGACATATTAAAAGCAAAAATGTTTAGCAAGAAGGAAGGATTGCCATTGAGAGAGAGGGAGTTCTAGGAAACATCTATGAACAACTAGGAATTTCTAAAGCTTCTAGCCCTTTATTCTTCATTATCATCTTAGCCTTATCCCAACAAAATGAAATCACCTACTTCAAAACCTTCAATCATACTCCCTTTATTGTCCCATTCAATCCTACTCCCTTTATTTCACTCTTGGACCAGTTTCAATTCCTTGAAACTAAGGAAGAGGATATTGGTGTAATCTTGTTCCTAAATAAGGAGTTTTATTAGCAACTCTCGGATGAGGAGAAGACTAGACACACTAACTTGTTACAAGAGGTGTACTTGCTAGAGGTATAGGCTGGCAACCTAGTATAGGTGACCACTCATTTGATAGATGAAATCTATAGCTTAATGTAGAGCTAAGTGGCTTTTGACTTTTATTTTGACATTAGCTTTAATCAATTCTTGTACATGAGACTTGTGATTCAAATTCTTACTCTAAATTGGTTGTAAGTGATTGATGTGGTTGTAGGAAAACATGCCTTGTTAGTGGATCGAAGGTAGCTTCTCTCTGGAATAGGGGCCAAAGGAGCATGGAGATCCTTTATGATTTTATGTTATCTTAACTATCTAGTAGAACTATATGGGATCCAATTTTATCATGGTTGTAAATATGTAGGTAGTTTAGATTGGATAATCTAGGTGTAATTCCTTGATGAACCTTGTACAATATCATGAGGAATGTAGGGATGAGGCATTTCCTTGTAGATACATCATTGTCTTACTATTGATGATGTCTACAAGGGTTGATTGATTACTTACATGTTATTTCTTATATGGTTTCATAGATGATCATGATACTCACTTTTCAATCATGTTACATAGCTAATTCTAAATGGCATACTCGATGTGCTTCTCACCTTCCAATTGATTAAGTATTATGTATTATGTTATGTATGTAGGATTCAATGATTGCTAAGGCATAGTCCATCTTGAGTCCGCCTAGGGCTATTTGACTACTTTAGAACTCAAGGGTGGTGTCGAATGGTGCTTTGCCGAAGTAGGGCCATTGCACTTGGTATTAGAGCTATTAGGCATGCATTAAGAGTGTACTTTATGATTTTTTGCTTGATTGATCATGAGCCATGGCACCAAGGAAGAAGAGAAAAGGGAGCTCCAACATTGGTGATGCTCTAGTTGGCTTCAAACCCCACAACACCATGACAAATTGTATGCATTATGAAGCACATCATGTGAATTATAAACCTAAGAATATAAGTGATAATGATGAAATACCCATCAGGAAGCTAGACTCTCTTACTATGGGAATAGCTCCTAGCAAGAGACAACTTGATCCTTAGTGATCTATTGGTGGTTAATAGGGTTAAGCTGGTCCATGATCTTATGAACAAGTTAGATGTCCCTTATCTTTGTGAGTTCAATAAGGGTGTAAAGCACAAACTTGCTTTTTTCCATTATGTTGTGGTTCAAAGTCATGTGGAACAAATAGGGGATAATGTTGATAATGTTCAAGTCTCAATGGTTGATATCCTGCAAAGTATTCTTATCCTATAGGGACAAGTGAAAAAGCTTGAACTAAAGAATGAGAATCTTGAAGACTAATTAGCAATACAAGCTAAGGCAGTGGCATCTACTTTAGGGTGAACAATAGATAAATTCCAAGCTCAAGATCCCAAGATGTATATGAGTGAGTGCAATACAAACTCTTGGATACCTTCATCTTTGATATGAAGTATTTCCTTGAAATGAATGAATATCTAAAGGATATGGAAATCAATATCGCCACTCAATTCTTGGGCAAGGTTTCTTAAACTTGATGGCTCATTATGGTACATAAGATGAAGGTAGGAATGATTCATATGGCAATAAAAACTTGAAGTGACTTGAAGATTGCTCTCATTTGAAACTTCCACCAACACACTCCTATTGACTAAGTCAAGGTGAAGCCGAGAGAACTCCAACAAATAGGAAATTTGGAGGATTACCTATGAGAATACAAATAAGTGATCTTACAAATATCTATGTTGTATGAGGAAACAAAGTCTCCCCTCTTCTTGAATGGCTTGAAGCCATGGGTCTAATGAGAGATCAAGTCTCATAAGATCACTAAGTATAGAGATGCACTGGAGTTGGCAACTAGTTTTGGGAAGCGACAAGCTCCCAAAGGTTGTGACTAGTTCAAAGATAAGCATCCACACTTCTGAGGACCTAATAATAACCCTCCAAATAATTCTAATATTCAGTGTTTGATCTATTCAAAGAACTATGTTTCTAAAAACTACCCTAGGCATCCTAATTGATAACCAGTTGGAAGGATCACAAATGGAAAACATTAACTGAATGCTCTTAACAAGCAATCACAAATTCGATTACAAGTGATTGAGATCAATGATAAGGATCAAGAGATGGGATCTTTAGGATGGTTGAGAAAATATCCCAGAATTTAACAACTGTCTAGAAAAACCACTGAATATGCAACCAAAGAAAGAGTCCAACTTACATTTGGTCCAGATGGTTTCAATCTAGTTTCTAGCAAAAACGATGGATGCATTGGTTAACACAGGTGTCAACCATAATTTTTCTCTCACCTGGGATGACTTGTAATCTCAACTTACGAGTACATATAGCCATGGTATCTTGTAAGTTAGCCAAGTTTTACCCCATCAAATGCTTCTAAGTTGTAAAGGAGGTGATGATGAAAGTTGGTCAATAAAGCAAAAAAATAGACTTCTTTGTGCTAGACATTGACTCTTTCCATATCTAAATGCACTTTACATTACACATGAGAAAGAATTATTCCTAGTTAAAATCTCTACACATAAATGACTACCATTGATTGAGAAGCCTAGATTGTTTCACTAATGATCATGAAGAGGATCATTTAGGATCCAACTTAGTAGATGTTTCTTCTGGTACTTAGGAAGGTTGAAGATGGGAGTTTGATGAGTAGTGAGTACCCCTATTCCCAACCATATGAATTGCTAAGCATTCATGTGTAGTCCAGTCAAACTCCATGGTCTTATAGCTTTTTAAGTACACTGGTCTTTAGGAAGTGAAACTAACCATTGTAATCATTGTCTTTCCAATTACACTTGTGAAATGCAAAGGTATGGTTAAGTGAAACTAAGGCATATGATTTTTATCATTTTTTTATGTTTTCTATTTTAAGTTTCCTAAGGATGATAAGAATGTATAAATTAAAATAATTAAATTGCTAATCTAATCTAACTAGCTACACCTAACTAATCCTAACATAAGCATCCATTCCCACTTGGCATACACATCCTAAACACATTTAATGCTACTGGGTTACCAAATGTTAAGTGTTACTAGGATTACCATGTACCAAGCATATGCTTGAAGTGGTTGTACTTATGTGCTTAATTAATCACTATTTACTATAGCTTCATTTATCTTAATTTAAATTAATTACTTAAAACAATAAAGGAAATTACATAAAACATTAAATGCATAAATAAACAATTAATCTATTTCAAAGTGCTACAAGGTTTATCAAAAAGCTTTCCTTTATTGTCACACACACTACCATGCTCAAGTACAATAGTGCTTGAATAAAGATGCATACACTCTTTGACTCCTACTATGGGCACTTAGAAAAATATTCTAACTTTCAAATGACAAAACTACAAGAGCTCTATTACAACTATGACAGAGATGTCATAAACACGACAAGTGAGCATGTATTTATAGGCCAAAACATACACTACATCGACAAGGCCTAGTTGATGCAACCAATTTATGATTCATCATACCCCAACAATTGAATGAAAACTCATCCTCAAGTTCTTTAAAAATTTGGGAAGGTACGAAATTATTAGTTCATGACAAACATACAACATAGACAAACAAACACTAAGTGCCCAAGTATACGAATATGCAATCATTACAAACTGTTTTGGTATTCAAGGCTACAAAATTAAACACTAAGGAAAAATTAACAAACATAATCCCTTTGATGGTGTAAAGATGATGAAGAAGATCAAATGGTCCTAGGTGGTGGAGGCTCTTGAGGTTTCAAAGGACCTTCTCCTACTTTAGGCACAAGTAATGGTTGAGGCCATTGTGATTGTCCTACTGTAGCTACAACTTCTATGAAAGATAAAAAGCATCCAAAAATGCTTTCATCTTCTCCTTCTTACTCCTAGGACCATGAACGGTCCATGCAACTTCACCAATGTGGGCCAAAATTGGCACATCTCAAGAATAGGGCAATGTTGGAAACAACTCTTTGACATTGATGAACCAGATAGCAAATTGTTTTTATTCAATGTTGAATGCCATAATTGCATTTTATAGTTCCTGGTAATCATTCATTCTTCTTGCTATGTTCTCAGCAATTGATCTTTGATTAGTAAATATTTCCCTAAGAACTTTGAGTTTAGCATTTGCAATCTCAAGCTTTTGCGTAGTATCCTTGTGGTGCTTGAACTTTGCCTTTTATAGCAAGTACAAGTTGGCCACCTATTTTTCTAAATTTTACTATGGTCATATGGTAGTCGGCATTACCAGATTTTCATATCAGATATTGGAAAGCTCCATGTTTTCTATAATCTCTTCAATCTACAACTCCTTCGTACAAATCTCCACTTTGTTGTAGGCATCTAGCCCGTCAACGATAGGTTACCATATCTCTTTTCCTTCCTAGAGTTGCTAAAGGGTCTCATTAACTTTTTCCTTAGCTATTTGAATGTGTTTTTCATCAACTTCCTTCTGTAGGCCAACCTAATCTTTGTAGTGGTTCTTAACTCAAATTTGAGAGCCTCATTCTTCCAAATGGCAATCTTAATCATAGATTTTTGGCATAAGGCATAAACTTCCTTCATAGAGAGATTTCTATTTTTGGCTACTAATCTCTTTAATTTAGTATTTACCCTAGCTAGCTGCTCCTATTATTGATGGATGAACTCTTGTTTCTATTGTTTCTACACATCAAGCTTCCGCAAGTAATGATTCTCTACTATTAGCATCTCATTCTCTAGGTGCATCTGGACCAAGTCCTTCTAAACTGAATATGTCTTAGCCTTAGCCACAAACTGGTCAAATACAACCATCATCATCCCTATCTCAACTAGTTTAAGTCTATCTTGAAGTTTTTGAAAAGCTTCATCTCTTCTCATTACAAGGTTGGTGAGTGTAAGATCAACAATCCATGGCTAGGTATTGGTTTTGGGCTTGAGTTATTTCAAGTTGTCCTTTTAAAATGATGCATTTTCCACATTCAATGACTTCACATCACCACTCTAAGACTAATCCATCCCCTTGAAACACAAAAATTCTCCCATAGATCAAACATTGTTCCTTATAGAGAAGAAAAAATCAAGAAAGGGCCTTAGTTAGAGGGGACCTTTAGACATGGGTAACATGTCTTTCTAGTCCCCATAACTAGTGCTTGTAGCCCATTTATTGTGTCTAAGGAATGTGCTTTGAATTCTAATCATTTTATTTTTGTCTTTTTGTTATATATTTTTTATGGATTTTTGGATTGGAACCACATCATGCAAAGAGTTATTCAACTTTCTGTTATTGATTGACATGAAACATTAAGAGATCCATGAAAAGCACACTTGCAATAAAGATGGTAGAAGGTACAGAGAGCTTTGCATCCCTTTGAAGTCACATCCTTTTCAAACTTTTGAATCCTTCCCAAATTTGGAAGCTACCAAGATCACAAGTTCATTAAGGCTTTACTAATGAAAAGGGACCTCATGTTCTCAAAACAAGGAAAACCATAGAGTTTGTGTATGGATGGATGACATGGACTCATTACCTATTCCATGAAAAACAATCTTTTCCTTAATTATCAGTCATCAAAATTCAAAAATAGAAACCATACATTAGCAATCAAAAACATTAAGTACATACCACCATCAACAAACAACTACAACATCACTATATCCTATTGATAATAAGCCACTTTATTAGCAAAAATCATGAGAAAATCACACCAAAATATAATAAAATATACAAGAAATTGTAATATGTTCAAGAAATATAAAACATACAAATGATGTTGTAAAATAAAAATTGGAAACATTAATAAACTAAAAACAAAAAGATGTAAGATAAAGAAGACATAAAATAAAAAGTTGTAAAAATAACAAAGCGTGGAAAAAAAATATGAAAAATAAAAATATGAAAAACTAAGGAGCTATTATAATGATTAGCATAGATGGTCATCTCCCCCATGACTAAGTTGTAAGGAGAAGATATAAGAAATTAAATGTGGTTATTTATCTGATGAGGCATTTGTTGCACTAGCTTACTTAAGTTCATGGTAAGGTCTTACTTGTTGCATGTTGATTAGATGCATTTTGTTTAGGCTCTCAAGTTTGTAGATTAACATGACCACAGAAGAAAAGGTTTAGTAGATAATACAAGGCCCCTCCCACAATGTTTAGAACTTTTTCTTTTGAGATATGTGTGTAGGGTTCCAAAAGAGGACCTTATCTCCAAGTTGAAATTTTACTTTTCTTATTCTAAGGTCATGGTGCTTTTTGTTAAATGCCTTGTATATTTCATTCAAGAATAGGGCTACCAATCAATTTTCATCTAGCACATTCAAGTTGATTAATCTTTCTTTTTGTGCTAGGCTAAGGTCAAGGTCCAAGTCGCAAGTATTGAAAGTGTATGAAGCTTCGATTGGATATGTAGAGTTGGTAATTTTTTGTACCAGCTCATAGGGAGAGTAGCTTGTAGGAAGTCTCCATGTTGAGCAATATGCCCAAAAGGCATCATTTAGTTTTGTGCTCTAGTCTCTCTTATATTTTCTAATAGTTCTCATTAGGATCTTTGTAATCTCCCTATTAGTAACTTATACTTGATCATTGGCTTGGGGGTGGTAAGGTGTTGTATGTTCAACCACCAAGTGTTACATAAGCTTGAAAAAAGGCAGTGCCTATAAAATTGGTTCCATTGTCAAAAATTAGTGCATGTGGCATACCAAACCTATTTACATCATTTTGTTGTATCAACTGCACAACAAGAGATGATCTACAATTAATGACAGTTGCTACTTCTACCCATTTTGTGCAATAATCAACAATGATGATTATGTATGTCTTTCTAGTTGACATGGACATGATGAGATCAATGAAGTCAATGCCTTAGATGTTGAAGGATCCTAGTTGACATGGGCATGATGCTTGAGCTTTTGCCATCATTTTCAATATTTTGTAAAGCACAGGCATTGTCAAAGGCTTGTAAATATGTTTGAGGAATTAAGTTATATCCCCCCTAAAATCCAAGGATATTGTTCATATCTAGCCTCTTAATTTAGCTGTCTTTCACATGCCTAGTAGGAATTTTTATAGCCTCTATGATGTTAAGCATATTTTGAGTGGCTAATAAAGGTTCATCGTCATGATCTTGATGACACCTGTGATGTCCTCTACCATCCCTTTGTTCATGGTGATCTCTATGATTATCATTATTATCATGCCATCTACGGTTCTGCTCAAATTTAGAGGAGGAATTTGAACCAGATGAAGAGGATGAAGAGGGAGGAGTACCACCACCACCATTATGTCTATCACTTCCCCTTCATTTATCATGACCACGATCCTTATAATTATTTTAATTATGCTTATCTAAGTTTTTGCTTCAACGCCATTTCTTATAACTTCCACGACTATGGGGCTCATTGTTACCAGAACTCAGATTGATTATCATTGATTTAGGATTTGGGTTTAGCTCCCCTTCACCAGAGTCAAGAGGTGGAGAGTCTGTATGTTGAGAACCTTTGAAAAGAGGTTCCTTATTATGCTTTTGATCTAGTAAGAACAAGGGGTTAGTGAACCATTTTTCCTTCATGTCTTCATGGCACTTTTCCTATTGCCAATCTTGTTTATATTGTGTCTTAGTAGGATGGTAGTCCTAGAAGTCATGATCTTTCACAACGTACTCTCCATCAAGCTCTTTAATGCCCAACCTTATAAGGGTTTGGAGTAGAATCTTGGAAATAGATTGGTCAAGTGGCAATACAACATTTCCCTTCATGTCTCACCACTGCATTTGTTCATCCTTATGGAGTCCATAAGTAAAATTAGGTACAAACTCATTAGGACAAGTGTACACCACTCTGGATTCTTATGGTATTGTTCACTTAGAATTGGCATGCTTGCGAGAAGAAGAAGATATTTTTGTTAGAAAAAATTTCTTAATGTGATTATAGTATATTTTTTATTAATTATTATGTATTTTTTTTGAATGATTAAAACCCTAGGATTCAATCCAATGATTCTAAATAATATTCATAAAGTCCTAGATAGCACACGTATCAAACTATAAGTCCTCAACAACAATGTTAGTGATGAATGACAAGTACCCATATGCCCAACCATACAAATCATTAAGCATTCATGCATGATTCGATCAAATTTCATGGACTTACAGCCCTCTAAGTACACTAATCTCTAGGAAGTGAAACTAACCATTACAATTGTTGTCTTCCCAGTTACACTTGTGAAATGCAAAGGTATGGTTAAGTGCATTTAAGGCATATGATTTTTATCATTTCATGTTTTCTATTTTAAGTCATTTAAGGATGAAAATAATGTATAAAATAAAATAATTAAATTTCTAATTTAATCTAACTAGCTACACCTAACTAATCCTAACATAAGCATCTGTTTCCACTTGTCGTACACATTTGGAACATGTTTCCCACTACTAGGCTACCAAACATTAAGTGTTACTGGGATTACCAAGTACCAAGCATATGCTCAAAGTGGTCATACTTATGTGCTTAATTAATCAGTATTTACTCTACTTTAATTTAGCTTAATTACTTAAAACATTAAAGGAAATTGCATAAAACATTAAATTCATAGATAAACAATTAATCTATTTCAAAGTGGCATAAGGTTTATCAAAAAGCTCATCTTTATTCTAACTTAGAATAAATATCTGTACACTCTTTGACTCCTACTATGGGCACTTAGAAAAATATTCTAACTTTCAAATGACAAAACTACAAGAGCTCCACTACAACTATGACAAAGATGCCATAAACATGAGAGGTGAGCACACATTTATAGGTAAGATAGACACTACATCGATGGGGCCACATCAACACATCAAATCATGCATCAGCAGGGTCTAGTTAATGGGGCTTAGTTGATGCAACCAATTTACAATTCATCATGGTTCTTGTATGGGGAAACATAAGAGTAGATGGTGTGTTGGAAAGGTATAAGGATTTGATGCCAACAAAGCTACCAAGAAAGTTTCCTAGTTGATGAGTGATCAATCATAAAATTTAGTTGTTCCATAGAACTTCTCCTCTTAGGTAACAACCTTACAAAATTTCTACACATTAGTTAGCTAAACTCAAGAAGCAATTGAAAATATTTCTTGCATAAAGGTTATATGTGATCCTCCAAATCTCCTTATAGGGCTCTAGTGGTATTTGCCAAGAAGGAGGATGAGTCGTTGAGGTTGTGCTGCAACTAAAAATTGCTAAACAAGTACATCATCAAGAATAGCTATCCAGTGTCATTGGTCTCAGACTTATTTGATCAACTAGCACAAGCTCAAGTTTTCTCTCAACTTAGTCTCTGCAAAGGCCACTACCAAGTGCAAATTACTAAGGGTGATGAAGAGAAGATAACATGTATCACTTGTTTTGGATCATATGAGTGAACAGTTATGCTATTTTTTTATGCAACACCCTAGCCACATTTTACACCTTTATGAATGAGGAGTTCCATCTATTCCCACATAGGTTTATGCTTGTATACCTAGATGACATTTTGATGCATTCTCATTTAATGAGTGAACACCTTGAAAATCTAGATTTGATGTTCTTCAAGTTGGGAGATCACAAATCATTCCTCAAGTGGATAAAATGTGAGTTCACCAAGATAGAGTTGATGTTTCTAGGCCACATCATTAGTGGTGGCAAGGCTATTTTAAATCAAAAGAAGGTTAAGACCATTGGTACCTAGCCTACTCTAAAAGATGTACATCAATTGCAACAATTTCTAGATTTGGTGAGTTACTATTGAATGTTTGTTTAGAGATTCTCTAGTGTAACTACTGCTTTCACAAACCCCTAAAAGAAGGATGTTGCTTGGAATTGGAGTCCTTGATGCCAAGAAGCATTTGATAAGATTAGGAAGGTCCTCACAACTCATTGAAACCATTCAAAGTTCACATGAATGCTTTGGATGAGGCAATTGGTGAGGTGCTTTTGCAAGATCACCATCCCATGGCATTTCTATCCAAGAAGCTAAACCAAAATAAATAGTTATGGCCTATTCATGAAAAGGAAACATTCACCATTTTGCATTGCCTTTGCACATGATGACATTACCTCTTCAGTGGCCTTATAATGGTTAAGACTAACAACAATGCCACAAGCTACCTCTTGAATCAATCCAAGCTACAACCAAAGCAAGCTCAATGGTTGGACATGTTACAAAAGTTCAACCTTCAATTTTTCTATTATCCTAGAAAGGGGAACATGGTTGTGGATGCACTAAGCAAGCATCCATAGATAAATGTAATTGAATTTGTGGAGCAATCTAATTACTTGATGTTGTTGGCTTACAACATGATCAAATTGCATAGGAATTGCTAAAGCTAGCCCATGAGGAAGCTAATTTGAACTTTAGTGAATGTGATGATCACCTCATATTCAAAAGAACTCTAATATATGTTCAAGACTAGGATGCCTTGTGTTCCAAGATTAGTGATGAATGTCATAGCATCCTCTAGGTAGGTCATCGAGGTGACAAACACATAGTGATATTGGTGAGGAGATAATTCTATTAGTCAAATCTAGGTATAGATGTTGTAGATTTTGTATGAAGCTACCTTGGCTATCAACAAGATAAGAGTTCAAATGAAAAATCTAGTGAATTGTTTCATCTAGTGGAGATTCTAGAATTACCATGCATAACAATCTTCATGAATTTCATCATGAGACTTCCCTTAGTAAAAGGATATTTCAACATTCTTTTAGTTGTGGATAAGTTCTTGAAGTATGTCGTCTTCATCCCATACCCTACCCCATACATAGTTGAGGATGTAGCATCCATATTCTTAGATAATATCATTCACTAATCTATCATTAACCATACTCTCTAATTGTGACTCTATATTCATGGGAGATTTATAGCAAAAGTTATTTTAGATATTGGGAATGAAGCTACAAATGTCTTCAAGATACCATCCTCAAATAGATAGGTAGATTGAATGAGTTAATAGAGTCCTTGAAGAATATCTATGATACTTCATTCAATTTGATTAAACAAACTGGGTATCTTTGCTTCTAATGGCTTAGTTTGGCTATAACATTCAAAAATTATCAACCACAAGATTCTCTCGAGTAGAGGTGGCATTGGGTAGGTAACCATCTGTCCCTTAACTAGTGGAAACCTCCCATTGTAGGTTGAATCCCATGGTAAATGACTTTAATCAAGTCTTGGATGAATCACATTGAAGTTTCTTGAGTGTACTTGGAAAAGCTAACTAAAACACCATAAAATTTTAGGACCCTCATGCTTTAGCAAAGTCTTGGAATTTAGGCAAGGACTTCCACAATTGCAATGTCATGATGGTTCAATAGGAAAGTGTAGGCACTAGGGATAGACTATCCAGTCCAGCAAGTTTTCTATCTCTAGAGCTAACTGGACAATTGACCCTACTCACAGTCTACCCAGAGACCATGCTAGGAGTTGTCGAAAGTGTTCAGGATGAGCAAAATAGTTCAGCAAGTTTTCTAGTGAAGAAGTTTGCTACGCTACGCTACACTGNAGCAAGTTTTCTAGTGAAGAAGTTTGCTACGCTACGCTACACTATGCAACGTAGCAAGCATTGAAAGATAACTTCTCAAGTGTTCAAATGTGAATTGACAAAATGATTGCAAGACAAGTCAGGATTCAACTAACACAAGGTGCTACACTATGCAGCATAGCACAGTGTAGTAAAGGAAAATTAGAAAGGCCCATCTTGCCAAGTGATTCCAATAAGAATACTACACTTTAGCAAATACTTCAGCCTCCAAAGCTACCTATCCCACTTATCCCTCAAGTCTTGAGCAAAGTTTCTTGCTACAAAATGGTAGACTAAACAAAGAATCATGACACACGGGCTACTACGCTGTGCTATGCTACATAGTGTAGCACAGCATAGTGATGATGAAAAAACAATAGAAGTGTTTCAAAAATGAATTTAGCGAGTCCAAAGGCTTCCTAGCACGAAGGAAAAAATTTGCAGTTGTTAGCCTAACTAAGCCTCAGACAAATGCTCTTCGGCTCCTATGAAAATATCTATCAAGACTAGTGGCTACGCTACACCAATGTAACATAGCATAGCAAGCAACTACGTACGCTACACCAATGTGCTCAAAACCATGAGTAGTGCAAAATTGGTATGAAAGCATCAAGATGACTTCGGGTAGCTCTAGAACTTGTTGGCAACAATCTTTCTCACTGTGGCATCTCCTTGGTAGAATCAACAATTTTACTTCATTTTACGTACCTCTCATCAACCCCCAAAAAGTTGTTCCTACGCTTGACCCTCATTGTAAGAGTATGGAAGACGTAGTCCTAGAGCATAGGCTCCATTTTTCTCACATTATTAGCACACTAGATTTCGACACATGCAATTTCAACGATATGGTCACAACGTAACAAAGTTCACATCCAGCATCTCACACCTACATGGTATGGAAATGTTAGCACCTTGTGGGGTCCAAGACATGTGGCATCTAGACCACATTTCTCTTCTACTCCTAGCCCTATAAATACCCTAGCAAACAACGCTCATGGGGTTGGTTTTTATGGGAGTTGGCTTTTTGCATTGGTTGGCTTTTGTGTGTAGTTGGCTTTCGAAGAGCACAGTTGGCATTTTGAGCATTCTGGTTACCTTTGGGTTCCTTGGTTGGCTACAAAAATCCCTTTGTCAGTCAAGAATTTCGGCATCTTAGCAAATAGAGTAGCAAGAAGAAGACCTGTTACTATACCGTTCGATGTAAGCAGTGTCTCTCCAGTGTTGCATAACCTATTGTACACCTTTCAATAAGGTAAAGGATTAAATCTACGACCTTTGGGGTGGTGCACTTTCTCATCCAAATCTATTTTTATATTCTCTTACTATCATCATTTTTTTTCATTATTTTCACCACTTTACATTTGTCAATCGTCGATTTACTTCGCGTCTCTCACTTCCAAAAAAAACGTTTAGGAAAGGTTAAGATACACCTATTCAGTCCCTGTCTGATTGACTAGACCATTTAGGTTGCCCCACTTCCGTTTCTCTCTAGCATGGCCCTTGCATGGATCCGGGGTTAAACTGTTCACCTGACAACCTCTCGGTGTTCTAGCCACCGATGTTTTCGGTCGTTACAACTTTTGGTGCTAGAAGGAGGGCCTTTTGGTGCCATTTCCATGTCTTACAGGTAGTCCTACATGCTCTCTATACCCCATCATCCACAAGCATAAACGTGATACCCTTTTACAATTTTTTACGCATCGTGTGGTGTAAATTGGTTGCAAGGAAGGTTCCTTTGGAACTCGGTAGGACAAAAAGCCTTCAATCGCCTATTGATTTCTATGTTTCTCATTTGCAATTTTTCCTTTTATCACACAAAATGATTCTGCCAACAACTGTTGTTTCCACCTTGAGCCTTGAGGCTCCTTTCTTGGCTCAAAGAACCATGGGTGCCAAGTGGCCACCTAGCCTAGTGCTGGCACCATGGAAGTCTCTTAGGATCCAAAATTCATCACCTGAGTTCTTTGCACAAGATGTAGAGCATTATGACTTCCTCTACGCAAAGATCCAGGAAAATCTACCCCTAGATTGCCAAGAACTTGAGGACAAATGCAACTTCAAGTTTCTTCATCAGAACGGGAGGGAATTTATCCCTACCCCTAACATTACCATCCCTCTGGTGGAAACATATCAATGAATCTTAGACCAGCTGATATGACATCTCATTATAATGAGGCATTCTAGGACAGACAGGAAGACCTGGACTCCCAATCTGAGGGTGGTGGCCAGACTTACCCTACAACCATCCCTCCCACCATAGTCTTCAGGTCCAACCTACTCTTTGCATCATCCCCCTTTGTGATTACCACGACTCCACCTCAATCTACATTTTCATCAGCCATGGGCAACCATTCTGCACCCTTTGTGTACCAACATGCTCCTCCCTCAGTTTCATTCCCAGGCACTCTCCCTTCTCATTCTTTCCCATCCTCCTACTAAGCGTTGGTTACAACTACGTTGCCCTACGTGCACACTGCATCTACTTCATAGCCACATGGATTCTATGCTCCTATTCCATCGTTTACACCTGCTCCACCATCAGTGGCAGGCCCAACCCCAACCGCATGGTGGACCCTAGCCACTTCACTCCCTATTTTGCAACCCTCCCAGGTACCACATTACCCTTACCACCAAGCATACCAAGTTCCACAGGTGTCACAACCAAGCACAGGACTATGGCTTGTCCCATCAGTCATGAAAATGACTAACCCTACAGCACCACCAGTTGTCGTTGCTCCAACAGCACCACCCACTGGGTGGTCGACCTCATAAGTAACACCCTTCGGAAGGGCAGCCCCAACAGCACCCCCTATGAGCCAAACCACTATTCTTACTATACCACCAACAATGGTTGTCCCTACAACCCCACAACCTTCTACATCATCACCGATTATGGACCAAGTGTTCTAACTTATCCAAACCCTCACTGAAGAGATTAAACGTCTCAAAGCCATCAATTCCGACATAGTGCAAGTCATGGATTTCTACCATGAAAACCCCATCAGCCTGGCTATTCCCATGCTCACATTACCCCCTAGGATGCCACTCCCCCAATTCCCAAAATACAACAGGGAGGGTGATACTAATGTGCATTTAGTCATGTTTAAATCTGAATCTTGGTTATTGCAACAATAGCCGCACACTATTATTTGTGTCTTTCCTATGTCTCTAATGGGAAAAGCTTTAGACTGGTACTACACACTCCCGCACACCTCCATCTCAACACTGGAGGAGTTGCCGACCCAATTCGTGACCTGTTTCAAATATAACTTGAAGCCCAAAGTCACACTGGATCAGTTGATGGATGTAAAGAAAGACTTGTTGAAGTCAGTGCAAAATTTTATACAGTAGTGGAGCGCTACCTTGAATGAGATCCATGAGCCTATTGTAGAGGCCAATTTACTGGCTATCTTCAAGGGGATGTTAAATGATTTTATCAAATCCAAACTGTATTACCTAGCCCCATGCTCTCTTAGTCAAGCTTTCGCCTAGATGAAGAGCATCTAAGACACGGCTGAAGCTAGTAAAGACCTGGCCTATTTGTGTACAAAAACACATATACCAAAAAAGACAAAGAGAAGGGTAAAGTTGCAACGGCCATGATGGTCTCTGTGGAAAACAAGGCAAAGCCCAATAGCAATAATAACAAGAAAGTGGCCACAACATCAACTAACCCCATGGCTAGCCCAAGTAACATTGCCCAACCCTCCACATCAGCACTAGAGGCATCAACCCAGCCTAAATACAACTTCAAGCATAAAGATCACTCCAAATACACCCCCTTACGTGTCAAGCCTTCAAAACTCCTGAAGCAATTTTTGGGGGCTAGGTATATTCAACATAAATGGATGTCGAAGGAGGTGACCAAATGACATCATCGGTACTAAAAACTCCTTAGGAACCCCACCTTGGCGATGCCCAACGAGCCACCAATTCCTAAGAACTTTAGGCTGGAGTGGTTCTGTGACTACCATCAACTTTGTGGTCACAACACGGATTACTATCTAACATTAAAAGATGACATCCAATGGATGATTGATCAGGGGAAGTTGGTTCTAGACAAAAGCAACCCTGTCCGTCCCAAATATCAATCCATGCATGTTAACAAGGACCCCCTCAATGCTAACAATGCAGGGTACATTATCAACATGATTAGCATAGACAATAATCCAGAACCACGACAATAATCGTTTGTGGTTCATGTGCCTGAGCAACACCAAAAACAACAAAAAAGAGACCGTAACAACCATTTGTCCTCAAGGTTCCTCCTCGAACATCCACCCATACACATTTCATATTCAAAAACTACATCACCGCCTGCGCTAATTCCACAAGCACCATTTTTCATTAAGGGGCCAAAACACTGAATTACCCCCATCACACAGAGCCAACCTAAGACGAAATCACATCCTTCTTGTTCAAAGAAACGGAAAGAGCATCTGATGGACGAAATAGCCAAGGAACATACTGCCCCAAGTCCCTCCAAGCCTACCCAATCATCCTTTGCATCTATGCCCCCCTCATCATCAATAGTTGATGCCACTATGTGCACACAATCATTGCCATCCTACCCAAAAGGGTCTAGCCCCAAACCTAAAACTACTCCTCCTCGAGAAATTCATCTTCTAGGATGAATGGAGGAAGAGAAGGGCGGAAAACAACAAGAAAGTGGATAGGACCTCCTAAACTTCCTTACTCAAGTCAAATAGGCTTTGAAACAAAAGAATACAACCTTGAGCCTGTACAACCTAGTAATGACCTCCACTGACACCACAAGGCCTTGGTTCGCATGTTAACGTCCATACCAGTTGATGAAAACATGTCGGTAGAGGAGAAAGAAATCCATGGAATCATGCTTCCTTCTACGCCTGAAGAACCGTGGCCAGCTCAGTTGACATTTCGTGACGAGTCCATCAAAGATGACCCTGAGAAGGGCTAGGCTACAATAGCATCCTTGTTCATCAAAATTTGGGTCAGTCAGCATAAGATCCGAAGAGGACATGTTGATGATGGGGCTGCTAGAAATGTCATCCTGTTCCCCATAGTGCACAAACTGGGTTTGGTGGATCAAATCAAACCAACGATAACCTCATGTCTAAATTCATTCAATGGGGTGTGGGTGGTGGTAAAGGAGACTATCCACATTAACTTTGTGGTAGGGGACCAGTTCTCCACAAGTGCAACATTCATCGTGGTAGAAGAGATGCCTGGGTTTAACTTGATCTTGGGGAGGTTTTGGGTAGCCAAACCCAGGGCTGTCTCTTCACCCATATATTAAGAAAACCACCTACCTTACATGGTCAAGGAGGTGGTGATCTACGATGATGAAGTGGCTACCCATGCAATAAACAATGTTGACATGGAGAAAGGTTCAAAAGTAATAACCTTTGAGAATGGAGCACCTATCTCCACTAAAGTTACTTGTTTGGCTAATGAGCTAGCCCAAAATGCTAGCTCAGAAAATGAAACTACATGGGCCAATTTTCCTTTTCAAGTGGTAGATAACAACATAGAAGAATGATTGTTACTTGCGTAGCATAACTACTCCACTGTTTCTGACACGATTAACGTTTATCATACGTTTATTATTTGTTTGCTTAATATTCATTCATTTATGCTAAGTGTCTACCTCCTTCTTTAAAATGTTCACATCAAAGTCCACTGTTTACATCACACCACAGCTCGCTAAGGCCTAAAACTGGCAAAATTTTATCTTACCATCATCCAACAACCCGAAATGGCCTAAAACTACCAATGGTCCAAAATGGCCTAAAACTATCAATGGCCCAAAATGACCTAAAACTACCAATGGCCCAAAATGGCCTAAAACTAGAAATGGCCCAAAATGACCTTAAACTATTATTATGGCCTGAAATGGCCTAAAACTAAAATGAGATGCTCCCAAGGAGTTTAATTAATAAAAAAAAGATAAAGAATAAAATAAAAATAAATACCACATAAGCCAAAATCAAATAAATCTCTTCATATTCCATTTTTTTCATTCAACATATTAATCAAATAATTTTTACAACATTCTTTGCGAGAATCCAAATAAAATTCTTGACTGCTACACTATGACCCTTCGCCCGCTCCATCGTCCCTTACCTCATTAGGTCCTATGTTTTCATCTAGATTCTGTACCATAGGAAAAATGAAATAGTCAGTTAAAGTTATAATAAGGACTTGAATAAAATAAATTACACAACACCAAGAAATGACTAACCTAAGATGGCCCTACATTTGTTTCGGGGGGTATCTAATCTATGCCTGCCACGAGGCATTGCAAGGTCTCCTCTTCCGTAATATCGGCCCAATTCTTATCTCCCAGGTCAACACTTGCTACAACTTTCTCCTTTTCTATGGTTGTCCATCTCGGTGGTCCTAGAGAAAAGGTGGTAGTCGTGGCCTCACCCGTAGGAAAGGTCATTTTCCTTTCGAGAGATTCACTGACTGTCACCTATTGCATAAACCTGTCGTAAGCCCCAGAAGTGCCAATAATTTCAAGGAATACCTCGTAAGTATGTAACTTGATAGAGGAATCCTAATATTGTTTATGGTAGGTGGCATGTTCTAGTTTATACATGTGTTTAAGGTTTTTCTGTGCCTTCTCCCACTCATAAACTTTTGCATTGCAGTCCTTCCAGTCTTGGTTCTTCTAGGCTAACAGGTCCATTTGCATGCACTGTTCTATTATTTCACAAGTGGTCTCATTTTTGCGTCACGCGACCATCCAATACCTTACATACTCAATGACAACCATGTACCAACTGCCATCGTTAGTGTCTTGGGCCAACAGGAATTTGTTCCTGGATTAGAGATCTCCCACCTCAGCAGTTAGATTGGCCTTCTCCCTCTCAAGCCTCTCTACTCGTTTCCATAGGTCTTCGTTCACATGCCTACATTCCCACAAGGAATGTGCTGAGTACAACACACATTAGCTTTCTTCATCGTATATGCGACGTGATACTTTGGTCACCTTTGGTAAAAATTTGGGCATGATGTTGACCTCAATCACTTACTTAGGATTCCACTTAAGGTGAGAGGCTACCAATCGCACATAGAAATTCATTAGTCATAGTGGCATAGTGAAGTAACAACAATTTAGAGAGTCTAGCGTAGCAATTTCAACTTACGCACTTCCGAGTCGATCTGGTTCAAACGGTTGATCATTTTTTTGACCATCCCCTCCATGAAAGTAAATTTTTCAGGGGTCTCATTCCATGGTCATAGGAATATTGAGGAAGGACCAGAGGCATCAACAGTATTGTTTGCTGCATGGTAAAATGTGTTAGCCATAGTGGAGGGGAACCATGATAAAGCTGATGGACAATATAAATGATAGTGTAAAGCTCCTACCCAGCAAACCCTCAAGGGTGATAGCTGGGGGCCCACCCATCAGCACACTATCAAATATGCAGTCAAACTCACCAACATATGCAGCCCCTCTCCTTCCAGCTGACCCAACAACATAGCTACATCCTCAATACTCATGTGACCCTCCGGTACTGAACCGCTCTCCACAAAAGGGTCATCAGTAAGGGCCTCTTCCTGATTGCTAGGAGCCTCTTCTTCATTGGCTAGGCCCCTTTCTTCATCAGTAGGGGCCTCCTCTTCATCGACAAGGGGCCCTTTCTTCATTGGCCAGGGCCCTTTCCTCTATGGCCGGAGCCTCTTCATTTTTTCCAGTTTCCCTTATTGTAGGGGCCACCACCTCTTCTTCCCCTTCTTCCTCTTCTTCCTCTACTAATAAACCATAGTCCTAGTAAGCAAATTATACCAACTTGAAGCAGATGCTACACTGTGCAATGCTACCTAGTGTAACACAGCGTAGCGAATGTTAGCAAAAAAAAAACACTTACCAATTGGAGGCTGCACTCTGCAAAGTTTGAGCTATAGCTTCTTCCCTCTTTCCTCATTTTTGCGAGGAAGTTCCTCGGCCGGGAGAGATCTCTTGCATTGCAACTTAGTTATCACCATCTCTATAATGCAGTGTTCCCCCTTGTCACACTACCAATGGTAATGGAGGGTGCCTCTCCCATGCTCTCCTAGGCACAAAAGTTTCGTGCCACCCGATCCCTGGTCGTCATTGAAAATGACTCCCTAATAGATTTTGGGGGGTCTTGAGATTGGGTGGTACAGAATATTTGGCAAATCCATGACTTCAAAATCTAGCTACAATCTTGAAGTACCTAGACTCCATTCTCACAAACTAGCAAGAATTCTACAAAATGTTGTAGGCAAGCTATAAAGAAGGCATCATGCATGTTGAAGTGGGACTCAAGCTTCCCGTGAAGCTTCACCGTTTTAGCCTACAAGCCTCTGCAAAGGTGTTTTTCCCAATTGTAATGAGTCCCCTCTTCCATGATGTCCCTCATTATCCAAGCCTATTCAATTCCAATGATTTTTCCATGGGAGATCAGCTTGGGGAAGGCACAGGCATAGAAGACAGGGTAAACCGTTTTATCCACCCATAGCTTGACCTTCTCAATGTAGATCCCCTTTCGGTCCTTTGTCACCCCTAGCCACTCCTCAATGTCCCCCTGATGGTTTGCATCTTTCTTAGATTTTTCTTCTACAAGGAGACCATTAGAAGGGACACCGAAAAGATCCACAAACAATTGGTTGTTGATTTCAAACACCACTCACACACTGTGAGCACGTGTGTGGAAGCGATCCACTTTCTCCGAGAAAGAGTCAGCTAAGGAAAAAATTTTAGTAGGTGAGATGTTTGGGTTAATAGCAAAAAATAAGTCCATTAGCTCGACCTCATGAAGGTTGTGGACAAGCATGGTTGGGGCCCCATTGTAGAGCCAACACTGGGTCTCCTCCACCTCCCCATACTTGAAAAATAGTTTGGTTTCATTGCGCCCGAAGGTGATCACAATCACCTCTTGGGATTTCCTTGCCACTGAAATGGTTTGCAAAATAAAATAAAAAACTTAGAAAAAATAAAAAACAAAAAATAATGATGAACATCATTTGAAAATGTAACAATGAATTCACACTTTAGCGTACTAGGTTAAAATGACATGGGAAATGGTGGGAGATCCACCAACATGTTTTCAACAGTGAGCAGCCTGAGGGATGCCCACTCCCTATCCAACTAACCAGCTTCTTTAAACTTCCCATAAAATTGGGAATATTGGGTTGGATAGGTTTTGAACTCACCCCCAAATTGTCCTATTACACTGATGCACACATTTCCAGTAGAGGAAAGCTCCCACAGGGCCATCTGTGCCAACACCAAAACATCTGTATCACCATGGAGACCACTCCTATCAATAAAAAACCTGGTAACACACAAAAAATATATATATACACTATTAATACTTGTATCTAGCATAGCATGGATTACACAACGCGATAAAATAACTTCATAGAACTCACCCGTTGGCATAATAAACAGTTCTAGGTGGGTTTTCAAAGTAGGTGCCCATGTGACGGGCAATGAATAACGTGTTGTATAAGTGATAGCACTTATACTCAAGCATCTCCCAGATCCAACTTAAGCATCTCAAGTCCTTTGGGCACTGGTTGGAATCTTCTACCCGATCTTCCTTCATTGATCCATTAGTCAAAAATTTTAGAATGCCCCGGTTTACCCCAGGCAACAAGGTTTCTGTGATTGCGGCTATTTTCTCTGCTGATAAGTGTGACCAAATAATCACACTAAAATGGTTGAGAAAGAACTGTAGGAAGTCACGTGCACCCTTCCAGAATTAGACCACCTGTCACCCCACACGTGCATGGGGAGGAGGGACATTGGCCACCAGTTTGCTAAGGTAGCATAGGACTCCCACAATCTTCAAGACAATCAGAATGGGCTTCAACATGACCCTATGCAACAAAGCATCAAACATTAGCATTGTGTACGAGTGAAGTTTACACGTAGCATAACGTAACCCTCTAATTACATATAGCATAGCATGACAATTTCTTTTCATATAGCGTAGCATGATTTCCCAGTCAAAAATCTCTCTCTAATAAAAAAAATAGGATAAAAATCATAGGCGACCTAACAACATGATACTCGCAACATAGCATACTCATTGACCCTCGCACAATGCAACAACACTTAGATGCAAATGCATGACACATGACGTAGCAAATGAACAAGAATAGATAGACATGCAACAATATAACAATGTAATTAACATATTACTATGACAAGCATGGCAATGTAGCAAACTTAATAGAAACAAATTCAGCAACGTAGTGGTATTGCAGATTCAACAGCGTAGCAATGCGACAAACCTAAAGACCTTACGATGTACCAGCATAGCATAATAAAAACATTACAAAGTTTAGAAAAGAAACAATTCACCATGCTATAGCCTTTTCAACCATACTTTTGTCGTACAAAATAACTTGTGCTACACTACATTAAACACGTGTCACATTGTCAAATCTTGTAGATGGCCAAACCCTCCTAGGGATGGTACGCTACGCTAACCATGCACTAAGTTGTCCAGAATCACCCAAACCCCCGTGAAAAGGTAGTCGCAACAATGGTGGTCGAGGCGATACCGCATGTAGCTATAGCATAATGTTCGTATAGCTGTTGTGGCCAACCAACAATAGCGGCGGTGTAGCGGCCAAAACGGTAACCAAAACAGTGGAAAAAGATGCAGATTTCATCATAATAATGATTACTATCATCTGGAAAACAAGGGTAGCGTAGCAACTTACGGAGCATATGGAATCTCCTCTCATACTTCAACATGTGCCTGGGACAAGCGCCCTAGAGTGTCCTTCACCTCGTCTACCTTAGCAAGTCCTTTGTGCTTGTGTTCACCTTTGGGTGCCATTGTCTCACTTGTAAATTCTCTATCAACTGCTACGCTACACTGCTTCGCTTTCTCTCAGCACAACCGTGCTACACTCTGTATGTGGGCTCTACACTTTGACAATAAAAATGATGAGTTTACCAAGGGTAAACCCCTATTTATAGCTGATGTGGTGAAAAGAACTTGCCATTTTCACACCCCAAGTAATGTGGGATGCCCCGTATAGCATAACACTATTGTGTCATAATCCCATTATAGCGTAGCATCATTGTTTGCAGCATAACAGGTGGGCCCAAATAAAAATTTCATCCTACCTTGAATTAGCAACCTACCTTTACAAAGCCTACCCACAATGGTCCACAAAGACCTAAAACTAGTGACCTTAGTTCTCAAACTTCATCTGTTACCGGTCTGCTAAGACCTTAACCTAGCAACCTTGATTTACATTTTCATGTATACTATAGCATGAGTACAGTCCACCATGACCTTAAACTGGTAGCCTTAGTATCCATTTCATATTTTAAACTAGATTTTGCAATATTACAGTCCACCACAACCTTAAACTGACAAAGTTAATGTCCCTTTCATGTTCAAACCCATTCATGGTCCACTAAGACCTTAAACTAGTAACTTGTGAACTTGGCCGAATAGTTTACAATTATTTCATGTTTCATTCTTTCTTTGCAAAAGTTTATTACGCGCTATTGCTACAAATAGGTATCACTTGACTTGGCTTTTTCTTATAGTGGTAGGTTGAAAAAAATGGCCATCCAATGTGATCTACATTCACTTTTAACCTTGACAGGTCCTCATGGTAAGCTTGCAAGACATCTAAACTTAGAGTCAATAGATTGGGAATCATCCACTAATAACACTATAGCATCCCTGGAAACATCCTAGATTGGCTCGAACATCTAGTCCAAGAATTAGACTTAAAGGCTAGGGATGGGACCAAGGACCCTCTCATCGAAACACCTATAACAACATCAAGGGGGGAAATAAGGACACTAAAACTTAGCTCCCTCCTAGATCAAAAAATACAAAATATGTATCTAAAGTCCTTCAAGACAACGTCAAAGTGTTCATGTGGTCCTATAATGACATGTCGGGCTTAGATCCACAACTAATACAACATAACATTGACTTGGACCCATGCGTCAAACCGATTAAACAAAAGACTCAAAAAATTAAACCAAAAATCGTACTAGCCATACGTGATGAAATTACCAAGCTATATCAAGCAGGCTTCATCCATGCGGTCGATTACTCAGAGTGGGTATCAAACATCGTTGTAGTCTCTAAGAAAACAAGAGGAATACGAATTTGTATAGACTTTTAAGATCTAAACAAAGCAATGATTAAAGATGACTTTCCACTACCAAGTATTGATCAACTTATCGACACTACAGCTAGTCATGTTATCCTTCATGGATGGGTTCTCGAGTTATAATCAAATTCGCATCAACCCAGAGCATCAATTGACGAATACTTTCATGACCCCTTGGGGAACCTTTTGTTACACTATGATGTCCTTTGGTCTCAAAAATGCTGGAGCAACCTATCAACAAGCCATGACGTACATATTCAACGACTACCTCCTAGAGAGACTAAATGATAACGTTGATGACATAGAAGTCAAGTATAAAATAGCTATTGATCATCCCAATGATCTAGAGGTAGTCCTCAAGTGTTGTCATAGGCATGACATGCATCTCAATCCAAAGAAATGTGTTTTCAGCGTTAAAATCATATGCATGCTAGGGTTTGTGGTATAAGAGGTTGGAATACGAGTAGACCCTGACAAAGTTAAGGCCATCGTTAACCTAGCACCCCCTACCAACCTTAAATAATTGTATGGATTGCAAGGTAGAATACAATTTATCAAAAGGTTTATAGCAAAGTTGACCAACAAGTTACATCCCATGCAACACTTACTAAAGAAGGGGTTTAACTTTGAGTGGAAAACATAGTGTCAAAAAGCCTTCGATGACTTAAAGAAAGAGCTTTTACACCTCCCAACTATTTACCCACCACAGAGGAATAATTCTTTCTACATCTACCTTGCCACCTGAAACACGTCTATCATAGCACTAATATGCTAGAAAAGAGAGGATGGCTCTGAAATCCTAGTATATTACTTGAGCCATGCATTAATAGCCTATGAAGGGAAATACAATGAAGTAGAAAGGGATTTTCTCTCCCTAGTATTTGCACTAAAAAAGTAGAGACACCACCTATTTCGTAGCCAAGTTAACATTATATGCAAGAGCAACATACTTTGGGCTATCCCAAACAACTTATACGAGAGTAGCAAGATAGCCCGATGGAAAGCTATAACAGCAGAATTCGAATTACACTATGTAGCCCAATCATCAATGAAAGGACAAGTGATAGCTATGTAGCTCACGACCTCACCAGTCAATGATCAAGTGACCATAGAACTGAAATTCCCCGATGAACATGTTAACAGTATCAACTCTGTGCCATTGCACTTCGAGGCCACTTTGCATTTCGACGACGTCTCAACCACGCAAGGTGGTAGTGCTGCTGCCATCATTACATTCCCCTTGGGGGACATTCAACCATTTTACGTTCCTTTGTACAAATAATGTAGCTGAGTACAAAGGACTCCTTAAGGGCCTTTTAGCAGCCCAACAATTAAAGATCCAACAATTTGCAATTCGAGGTGATTCCCAACTTGTCATCAACCATATCACTAACATCTATGCCTATAAAGCTTCACACTTATAGCCTTATTGTGATTTGGCCAAAAATTTGTTGAAACAGTTCACAACGACAGATATCCAACATGTGCCACACAACAAGAACACTATAGCAAATTCCTTAGCCATGCTAGCATTAAATGTGCCACCATAATTGTTTGCAACTTTGCCTACTTCAATAACAGAATGCATAAATCCTATCACTCAAGTAGTACATGTCGCCTCCATAAGCGCTACCGACACCCAAGAGCGATACACTAATGTTAAAGTCTACCTTCAACATGGTGAACACCCACACGGCTTGACATCCACCCAAAAGGATGCAATCCGAAAATAAGCATGTTATTATGTCCTTGTAGGAGATAATACCTTATGCAAATGCTCCTTTGATGGGATATTACTACTAACTTGTGTTGGTGGGGAGAAGGCACAAAAAATCGTTAACAAGGTCCATGAAGGACTATGTGGAGGGCACATAGCTCCTAGGACCATGGCAGCTAAAATCAGATGCCTAGGATATTACTGGCCTTGCATAGAATGAGATTGCTTTGCTAAAGTTAGGATGTGTGATACATGCCAATGTCATGCAAATATTATCCATGTTTTACCTACTGAGTTGCACCCTACACAAATCATGTGGCCATTCCAATGATGGGGACTAGATATCATAGGACCCATAACACCTAAGTCTTCCATTGGACATAGCTTCATCATCACTATCACCAAGTACTTTACAAAGTGGGTAGAGGCTATCCCCCTTAGGAAAACTACATCCCAATAGGTTTGCCACTTTATCTTAGACAACATAGTAAAAAGGTTTGGTCTTCCCATGACTATAGTGACGGACAATGGGCCACAGTTTAGTAGTGCAGAAACTAAAATATTTTGTAGCAACCTTGACATCAAGCAATCCTTTTCATCACCATACTACCCATAGGTAAATAGTCAGGAGGAGGCAACAAACAAGGCCATCATCAACTTGCTTAAAAGGATGCTTAGCAATAGCAAGAGGCGATGGCACAAGCAAATCCTCTACGTGTTATGGGCCTACCATACAATGTGCAAAATGACTACAGGTAAGACTCCTTATAGCCTAGTTTATAGATCTGAAGCAGTGTTACCTCTTGAATTTTAGGTACCATCACTTTAGATGATCCTTTCAAGCATTGTGAATGAAGCCCAGAACAACAAGTCAAGGATCATCGACCTCGACTCCCTAGAGAAAAAACGTGCACAAACACTAGGTTGTATTGAATGGTACCAAGACAAGAAGCGGAGAAAGCATCATTCCAACCTACATCAACATCCAATCAAAAATGGGGACCTCATTCTCAAAGTTGTTTGTGAACATGCGAACACGTTTTCAGCAAACTAGGAAGGTCCATTCATAGTCACAAAAGCCTATGAAAATGGAGCCTTCAAACTGGCAGACATAGATGGCAGAGAGTTTGCAAATCTAGTGAACCACTTGTACCTTAATCCATACTACATCTAATGTAAAGACAAGGTAAGCATTCATAGTCTGCTATGACTATAAACTAGCACAGATAGTCCTCTATGATTATAAACTAGCATAGATAGTCCGCTATGACTATAAACTAGCACAGATAGTCCACTATGACTATAAACTGGCATAGATAGTCTTCTATGACTATAAATGACTATAAATTGGCACAGACCATCTGCTATGATGTAAAACTAGCATAGAAGTTTTTTTATCACCTTAAACTAGCCCATCCACCATCTGCGATGATGATAAACTAGCACAGCAGTCTGCTAGGACCTTAAACTAGCACAGCAGTCTGCTAAGACCTTAAACTAGCACATTGTAGTTTGCTGGGACCTTAAACTATTACATCTAATGGTCTACCAAGACATTAAACTAGGTTCACAGCACAAAACTCTTAACCTACATCCAAGATTCTACAAGCAAGCAAGCGTGCATAGTGCCAACGTAGGGTGGGATGTTGCAGTTCCAAAATGCAGTTCCCGATGATAAAAGAACACCCTTTGGAACATATGCAATGCCACTACCCTTGGCATCTTGCTGATCCTTCAGAGATGTCATCTAACATCTTGCTGACCTTTCAGAGCTACCACTAACACAACCTGTCACCCTGGTAGTAGCTTTCATTATTAGTGCCTACTGCTGGAGTTCCAACACTATTGTGGCCCAGCCACAAAGTCGCTATCCTCCATCCCCTACCATCATCCGAGCTCAAAAGATGCTCAGCTATTAGGCCTTTCACCTTACAACTAAATTTCATGATGTTTGCCTTGGGTGGAGACTCCTAAGCACTCACATCATTGCAACTCCTAGCCCCCTCAATGCCAGCCCCTTCAATCTGCTGCTGCCAGAACCATTGTTGGCCTTCTTGCCTTAGACGTCGCATGCCTTAACAACAATGCCTACCACTTTAGCAGTGTCTAAATCAAGAAATGCCTTTTCCTAAATGCATTTCATGGTTACATTTCTCTGGTCTACTTTGTGTTGCGCTTGCAGGATACGAGCCAAGATGGCATTAGTCATGGATGCATTTCGCCAGGAGGATAGGACACTACATAGTTCCAAGGTAATTTCTCTGACTAGCTTAGCTACTTGGGAGTGCACATCCTACCCTTCCTCTTAACCTTTGTCATCTCATTTCTTACACCCATAGTTTCCCTTTTCACATCTCCTTTACAAGCTTTCTCGATGCATGTAAAGCCCTCCCATATGCTCAACCGCAAAGTCCATGATGCGTGTAATGCAGTTCACTGCCTGGGAAGCATCTATAGGCAAGTCAAAGCCCGACATGGATGTAACACAACTCATCTTGGGGAGGAAATTCCTATCTTACAGCAACAAGGTTGTTTACAAGTGAACATGGCTAAACAACAGAAAAAGAATGCAAAATCATAAAAGAGAAAAAGAGCTCAAAAAAAAGAGCATGTGTCCAAAACAAATGGCATACCAGTTTTTTCACAATGACTGTCTCTAAGAATTCTGACAAGAGGTCAGAAGCCAGCAAAATAAAAATGTCCACACATGCCGATTCCCTCACAACCACTCCAACGAGGAACCACACTACGTTTCCTCTTTCCTTTTTTTGAATCTATCAACTCGAGTCCATCCTTTCCCCCATTTTTTTACACAACTATCGTATTACTCCCAAGCACAGTAAAGTGACATTTGAGAAACCACCAGAGAGCGATGTTGGTGCCTTTGCCTTCATGGTGTTTCGTATTCTTTGTCAACATCTATTGGGCAGATCCTCCAAACATCGATAAAGAGGGGCCAATGAAACACCATAAAATTTCAAGACCCTCATGCTTCAGCAGAATCTTGGAACTTAGGCAAGGACTTCCACAAGTGCAGCATCACGATGGTTCAATAGGAAAGTGTAGGCACTTGGGATAGACTGTCCAGTCTAGCAATTTTTCTATCTCTAGGGTTGACAGGCTCACTGGACTCTCCATCCTGCCCAACTAGACAATTGACACGACTGACAGTCTACCTAAAGACTAGGCTAGGAGTTGTCGAACGTGTTTGGGATGAGCAAAACAGTTCAGCAATTTTTCTAGTGAAGAAGTCTGCTATGCTATGCATCATACCAAGCATTGAAAGATAACCTCTTATGCATTCAAATGCAAATTGAAAAAATGATTGCAAGACAAGTCAAGATTTAGCCAACACAAGGTGCTATGCTACAGCATAGAAAAGGCAAAGCAGAAAGGCCCATATTTCCAGATGATTCCATCAAGAAGGCTACACTTTAGCAAAAAGACTTTAGCCTCCAAAGCTACCTATCCCACTTAGCCCTCAGGCCTTGAGCAAAGTTTCTTGCTATAAAATGGTAGACTAAACAAAGAAGCATGACACACTGGCTATTACGGTGTTCTATGCTACATAGCGTAGCACAACGTAGCGATGATGCAAAAACAACAAAATTATTTCAAACATGAATTCAATGAGTCCAAAGACTTCCCAGCATGAAGGAAAAAAGTTGCAGTTGTTAGCCTGACTAAGCCTCAAACAAATGCTCTGCAGATCCTACACAAATCTCTGTCAAGACTAGTGGCTATGCTACGTAGCGTAACACAATGTAGCAAGAAACTACTTATGGTACACCAATGTCCTCAATAGGGTGAGTAGTGCACCACTGGCATGAAAGCATCAAGAAGACTTTGGGTAGCTCTAGAACTTGTTGGCAACAATCTTTCTCACTCTGGCATCTCCTTGGCAGAATCAGCAATTTACTTTGTGTCTCTCCCTTCTGAAAAAAATGTTTACGAAAGGTTAAGATACATTGATTAAGTCCCTGTCTGATCGACCAGACCATTTAGGGTGCCCCACTTCCGTTTCTCTCTAGCATGGCCATCACACGAATCTGGGGTTAAACTATTCTCCTGACAACCTCTCGGTGTTCCAGCCACTAATGTTTTCAGTCACTACACTAATGTATCACATGAAAACACAAGAAAATAACAAATGAAGGCCATTGGAGTTTGTTCTTAGAGAGTGAGTATTGTTAAAATTGGATTATGTGGGGCAGATGAGGCCACATAAGGTAGCAAACCAATAATTCCTCAAGCATTATGATGGACCTTTCAAGGTCCCTTCTTGTGTGAATCTAATTGCCTATAAACTACAACTACCATCTTACTTAGACAAATATCATTCAATGTTTCATGTGTTCATTCTTAAAAAGTTTAATCCTAGGGACATAGATCCTTCCACACTAAGGTCCAGGAAACCTTCAAATATGAAAGCAATTAAAGAATGATGAATTTTCTCCATCATCAACATGAACACCACAAGATGCACTCCATATCAAAAGATAGAATTCATTTTGCATTGACATAGAATGTCCTTAGAGAAGCATACATGAGAGAAATGGAAAATCCTTTGGAACAACAAAACTTTCATTGCAAATTTCTATACCGAAAACCACATTGATTTGCCATTGTGAATGTTCATGGATGACCGGCTAGAGGTAACTAATAGATAATGGAAGCCATAGTGGAGGGAGGCATAGTGAATAAAAAAGATGAAAGTTTGGAGGAGGTACCCAGTTGGATTTGAGATAAATCATTTTTTAAGAGATGAAGAATTGATATCTCTCTTCTTTCGATTATGGAGTGGGTGATTACCAGTGTGAGGCTAGATCCCAAGATCCTTGCTCATACTAGTGAAATACTATTACTAGGCATGTGGAGTCATTCCCCCAAGGTACAAGTAGGCTCCCCTTGGAAGCAATTGGATCAACTCTATTATCTCATTTCACAATGAGAGATAGAGGACTAGCTCACATGTAAAGTAAGTCAATTTTTCTTTGGGTAGAAAAGGTTGGTACAGTTTGCATGAAAAAAGACAAACCTCTTCTTCCTAAATCCAAGATGCATGAAATTCTCTAAGCCTATGTTGTATGATGGAATGAGTTCAACACTTTGTCTTTACAATTGATTAACCCTAGTCATTGAACCTTTCTCTTCTATAATAGTCGAATTGGCTTCTAGTTGTTCCAAGATCCTTGATATCCATTTGTGGCTCTCCACACTTAAAATAGTACATGCTCCAAGGATGTTACTTCTTTCAATGGTGGAGAGTGTAGGAAAGTATGCCTTGTTGGTGGATCAAAGTTTGTTTCTCTCTAGAATGGAGGTCGGAGGAGCATGGAGATCCATTGTGATTCCATGCTATCTTAACCATCTAGTAGAAATACATGGGATCTCATTCTACTATGGTTGTGAATATGTAGGTAGTCTAGATTAGATAATCCAAGTGCAATTCCTTGTTGAACCTTGTACCAAATTGTAAGGGGTTTAGGGGTGAGTCATTTCCTTATAGATACATCACCATCTTACTATCGATGATGTCTATAATGGTTGATTAACTACTTATGTATTATTATAGATGATCATGATACTCTCTTGTTGATAATGTTGCATAGTTAATTCTATATGGTGTATTCAATGTACCTCTCACCATCTAATTCATTTAAGTGTTGTGTGTTATGTTGTGTATGCAATATTCAGTGATTGCTAAGGCATAGTCCATTTTGAGTTCGCTCTGGGTTGTTCGACTCTTTCAAGACTCAAGCATGGTGCCAAATGATACTTTTCCAAAGTAGGGTTGTTATAATAGCTCCCATATGAAGGGAAGACTAGACACACTAACTTATAACAAGAGGTGTACCTACTGGAGGTATGGGCTAGCAATCTAGTACAGGTGATCACTCAATTGGCAGATGAAATCCATAGCATAATCTAGAGATAAGTGGCTTTTGGATTTTATTTTGACATTAGCTTTAATCATTTCTTGTACATGAGACTTATGATTCTAGTTATTACTCTAAATTGATTGTAAGAGATTTATGTGATTTATCTAAGTAAGAACTAATCTTTATTTAAATTTTGTTGCTTTAGCATTTTATATTCCTTCATCACACTACTTAGATTATGAATCTTGTTCTCTATTTTATTTTAAAATTTACTTTAATTTAGTATAATTTACATTGTATCCTTGACATGTTTTATTCATTGTTCATTCTTGAGATCAATTTCATCATAGTTTAAAATATGTTAAAATTCACTTTAATTTTTACCTTAGCATCTATTTATGTTATATTTTAGAATCTCTTGATTTCTAGACCATTTATTCCAACTTTTAATTTTTTTATATTTTAACATTAAATTTGATATGTTATTTTTTGTTTCATCAGAGAAAATTTTATGGCATTACATTGGTTACACCCTCTCAAATATTTTATCATTTTTTATTATCATCATAAAAATAACCTTAAAGATTATTTTTGTATAGAATTAATCTCTAGTTTAATTTTGACCATCATATTATGCTTTACTTGTTGAGATTATTTTCAGGCTTCTATATCTATATGGGAGAAACCCTAGGCTTTTGTCCCTTAAAATACATTTTTGAAGGGTATTGCCCAAAACCAAAATTTACACATCAACTAAAGTAATTGTTAAACATTTTAGATACTATAACTTTAGAAGTGTCAAAATCTAAATGCATATATATACTCTTTGTCACATTATAATNAGTGTCAAAATCTAAATGCATATATATACTCTTTGTCACATTATAAGAAATACATGGAAAGTGTTCACTTTCGTAACATATATAAACTACAAGATGCTGCCTTGTATGGATGGATGGATTCACGTCCTTATTCTTAACTTTGCAAGAAAGTCTTCAAGTAAAGAAAGCCAAGTCAATTAGAATATCACTTAAATATATTACTTGAAGGCTATAGAAATTTAATTTCTAGTAGTTTTTCATTTTAATAACATCCATAATTTTTATATAAAGTTGTACCTTTATAAATTAGTTTTAGCTTAAGTATGTTTATAGTCTTAAAAGAGGTCATATAAGGTATAGGGCTTTTTATTATGCAAAAATTAAAAGTTAGGAGGATTTTCTTCAATTTAAAAGTTCAAGAACTATCTACCCTATAATTTATTATAATAACTAATTAATATTAGCTATCAAATTTTTATAACTTGACACTTTTATACATTTTATATATAAGCTTACAAAAATTTCTCTTTTTAAAATTTGAGAAGAGAGTTGAAATTATAAAGGTTTATTGACTAGTTTATATAATATAACTGAATGATATCAAAAGCCTATATATGTAATTATTAAGTTTCATGATGTAGAAAACAAAGTTCATGTTTGGAAATACCAAATTCACTTAAAGCAAAGTGAGAATGGGAAAAGCATTTGTATAAAAACAAGGATCCTACTCGAAAGGCACTTGTAGAAAGTGTTGAACAATGGAAAAAGGTTAAGGCAACTCATGTACAAGGTTTTGTAGCATACCTAAATGTTTGTAACATGGTAGTAATAATAAATAAGTAGTATTTTAAAAATGTACATGCACTTTAACGTGTGGATTTCTTAATACAAATGGTGGAATTTCAAATAAAGTAGTTTTTTTGAATAGTATTAGCTTCTTTGATAGCTTTGATATTTTCGGTTTTGTAAAAACTTAGAACAATGCTGATTCTATAGATTTTGTAGTTCCTAGATTTATTAAATTTGTTGCAATAAATGCAAATTTAGGAAAAACAGGTAGATCTTCTAGTAGCATTGCATTTTTAGTAAGGAAGCCTCTTGAAAATTGGATGTTTTTAGAAAAAATTAATGATCATAAACAATATATTTGGCTAAAAACCTTATGTCAGTATGGTTCTACTTTCCTTGCCATATGCTATTTTGGCTCTAGAGATGCTACATTGTATGATTCTATAGAATTATCTTGTGGTCATCGTTTTTAGTTCTTAGGCAATGATATTATAGAATATTTATTTGTGGGGATTTTCATGAAAGGACAAGTTCATAACAAATAAATTGCTTTTAGTAGTAACATAATGTTGGTAGTTTAGATATTGTTGAAGATCATAGTTAGACATGATATTTTGTACATGGCACTATTAATAAGATGGATCAACAACTATTAAAATAAATAAAAGTTAATGGCCTTACTAGATTTCCTTAATCTTCATCACTTACCTTCATAGGACCTCAAGGTAACTCTTGCATTGATTTGCTTTTATGTTCTTATGAAAATATTGATTTTATTGAGTTGAAACTTGGAGAAGATTTAGTGGAGTCTTACCATCATCATGTAGAGTTTTTATTGCAAATTCAAACTATTTCTCAAATAATAAAAAATAAGAACAGAAAATAAATTTTAGTATAGAGTCACCCTAGAAGTCAAGTTAAAATATATGATTGCATAACATAATAAATGTACTTTTGAAAAATAGCATAATGGGCTTGAAAAAAATTTTCTTATGACAACTAAACACATTTTGTAATTATAATAACAAGGTGCTTAAGGATTACATTTATGGTAGACAAAATATTAATGATGAAAACAAAATTCATAAACAAAGTTTAGTTAAGACATACAAATGCTTGATTGAAACTTATAGAAGAAAATTTATCAAGGAGCAATAGGAATATTTTGCTTACACCATTAAAAAGGAACCTAAACACTTTTGACAATGTTTTTAGTGCAAAGCCTCCACATCATTTAAATTTTCTTTTTAATATATTTTCTCATTTTATAATAAATTATTTACAAGAGAATATGATAATTCTATGATTATCTTATATCAAGAACCTCTTTGATTTACTATTCAAGAATTCATAGAGGATATTAAAAAGCTAGCATTTGGCAAAGCTACAAACTTATATGGTTTATATAAAAAATTATTAACATGGGCAGGATGTGCTATTTATAGAGAAATTTGACACCAATTAAATGCAGCAATGAAGCAAGAATTAGACAAACATTGGAAAACTAGTAAAGTTGTCTATATAAAAGAGGATAAAAATAATTTGAACAATTATTGAATGATTTTTTTGAATAACATTTTTTCTAAGTTGTTGGACACTCTACTAGAAAAGAGAATCAATTCTTTAACTAAAGGTAACTAGGTCAAGGCAAGGTATCAAGTAGGATTTAGAAAAAATCACACCACTATTGATCACTTATTTAATCTTAGGTATTGCATGAAGTTTGCAAAATTTCCTAATAAAATTTTTTTATTTATTTCATTAATTTTGCAAAAGCATGTGATTTAATGATTTAAACAAAACTATGGTTGCACTTGCCTAAAATTGGCCTCCCTTAATATTTTATTATAGCAACATAAAGATTGTATGAGAAAGTGATTATTAAAATTACAAACAACAATTTAGAGACAAGTTTTAATTTTAGAGTAAAATTAGAATTAAGCAATGATTTCCACTTTGTGCAACTTTCTTCCATATCTTTCTTGATGAAATGCATAAGGCATTGCACAATGGACAAGATAGTCATGTTGTTAAAATTAGATCCCAAGCAATGAAACCTCTTTTATATGTAGATGATTCTTCCTTGATTTGCACTATTGTAAAAGGTAATGCAAAATATGTTGTAAATTTTAGAAAATTATTATCATTTATCTAGTCTTCAAGTAAATGTAGATAAAACTAAATTGATTATTTGGAGTACAAAAAATACCTATTATAACTATCATTTTAGAGGTATTAATATGTAAATGCTAGATTCTTTTAAATATTTGGGCCTCATTTATATGACCAATTATATGTACAGGCAGTGTATTAAAAAAAGAGTGTGAGGTTTCAAGGCTCTATATGATTTCAAAAACAAGTATAAGGATTTAGGACTCTAGGCTTGGGAGGTTTAACGATAAATTTTACATACCATCATTTATCCTATTCTATTGTATGGATACATTATTGGAGGACCTGAACCCAATATTAAACTTTGTAAAGTTATTGAAAGAGTGCAAAAAAATTTTCTTCTTAATGAGTTAAAGGTGAAGATGTAAACATCTTACTCAATGCTATTATTTGAATGTGATTTATTACCTTTATAAGTAGAAGCCTTATGTCATTTCATTAGATACACTCATAACCTACATATATTGAGGTAAGAAAATTTCTCTAAAGTAGTTCTTGAGGATTTGCAAGACCATGGTTAGTATTTTTAGATGATGCATTAGTTGAAAAAAATGGAATATCTCTTGTAAGAATGTGTAATAAACACTAAGCATATTTGCCAACTAGTCACGGAGAAGGTTTTAACACATATGTAGGCTAATGTAGAAGGCAAGAGATAATTTTATTTACTTCATATTAGATCTAATAAACTAGATGTAGAAGTTCATCATCTCTCAATTGTTATTCCAATCAAGTATCAAAATGCTATCATCAAGCTTCGGTTAAGTTTTCATCATCTTAGAATTGAAAGTGGAAGATGGATTCAACTCCCTTAAGAAGAGTACATTTATAGGTTATGTTGGTCAAGAGCCCTTGAATATTAGCCACATGTGTTTCTTTCTTGTGTCGTGATGATTCATTTGAGACTACATCATAATGTTATAGTAAAAAATCTATCTAATTTATTATTGATGCTCCATTGGTTCTTTCTCAATTCATAGAGTCTATCTTTATTTTTCATGATAATATAATATTTGTCTAATAGGTCCTATGGCTCTTAAAATTTAATAAAGCGTCATTTCATTTCATTTCAAATAATAATAATTAATATTACATGGATATTAAAGATAAAATAATGTATTTACAACAATGAAGTATTTTGTTACAATTTTATTAAGTTTAGGATCAAAGGAAAACATTCTTTAGCCT
Organism: Gnetum montanum; assembly: GCA_015680685.1. Classification (NCBI taxonomy): domain Eukaryota; kingdom Viridiplantae; phylum Streptophyta; class Gnetopsida; order Gnetales; family Gnetaceae; genus Gnetum; species Gnetum montanum. Next base: position 368,360 of record MNCI01001975.1, on the reverse strand, counting down.
AACTCATACATTATTGATGTCTTTAATTCATCATCTTTATTTATGATCATCAAAGTAAAGGTATTTAAAATTTCAAATATTTCATAAATAAATAGTAAATTAGATANTCTCAAACATATCTCAGCATACTTTGACATTTCATTTTGGCTTTTGATGTTTGTTTTGTATGGATAGATTTTTCTTTCTTAGGTAAGTTAATTCTTTTTCTTGTTTGTGTATATATTTTGAGTTGTCACTTTTATAAGTGTGGCTAGACTCTATTAGAGTGCTATCTTACTTATATAGCCTAAAACTATTTTGTTGATGTAGAGTTCAGTGTTTGCATGGTGAATAAAGATAATGGGTTTTCCTTATTCTACCATTAATTCCTTAAACATAAAAACATTAAAAATATTCATGTAATTTTCATTTTATCATGTTGTGATGACTCATCCTTATACAAGGAGCTCATAACTATACAGCATGGTATTGGGACATTGATATTGTGACTAAGAGCCATTTATTGCGTTATGTGTGGTGTTACACCTTTCTCATAAGGGATTACAACATNAGCACTCTAATAGAGTCTAGCCACACTTATAAAAGTGACAACTCAAAATATATACACAAACAAGAAAAAGAATTAACTTACCTAAGAAAGAAAAATCTATCCATACAAAACAAACATCAAAAGCCAAAATGAAATGTCAAAGTATGCTGAGATATGTTTGAGAGATCATCCCAAGTATTTAGAGTTTATGCAATATAACGGTGGAGGCTTGTCAAAACCCATGTATCAAAAAAGGTTTTTCAATAAATCCTAAGCCAATAGAATCACATTTTTGTCACTTTGACCTAAACTTGGGTAAGTAAGGGGTGCAGTGACATAGGGATGTTGATGTAGGAGGGTGCATTAACATAGGGGAGTTTGCATGCCCCTTTTCCTTTTTTCAAGATTCTAGGTGTTGCTCCTAGATGCAACACAAAATTTAAGGGAACATGTTGAAATAACCTCAAGATGTCCAAATGGAGACAAAAATGTCCTAAGGAGCTTAAGACATGCAAAAAACCCAACAGTACAATATGAAAGGTAAGGGAGCATACTTGGGAGATGCAAACCACAACTGAACACACTAGGACTATAAACAAAGTGCACATGAAACACTTACCAAGTACAGGACTTTTAATAATCAACTTACAAACTATCACTGGATACCTCACCATTCCCCCACAACTGAGTAAAGCTAGTCCTATAGCTTTAATACCCAAGACACAAAAATAGGGGCTATGACATGAGAATATTAATTTAGAGGAATTAAAAATGTATAATATAAACCATGACTATGTTATAGGATAATCCATCTCACTAAGAAGTACTAGGAGGTATGTCTAAAGATAAAATTTTACTAACATGCCTACATGGAGTCGGAAGAAGCTGGAAGTATAGGGTTTGAACATGTGAAATCTTTGTAGGTACACCTCAAGGTCCATCACCTTAGCCTTGTGGATGGATCTCTATCATACATCATTTATGCCTACACCTTATTCCAAGCCATCCTTTTTCAAATTATCTCTTACTATATCCTTTGACACTTGTTTAGGAGATCTTACTAGGCACATGCTCAACTTGAAGATCTCTCTCTTGAGGGAGGTCTCTTATGTATAGGTGTTGGATCTACTAATTGATGTTGTTTCTCCTCTTATTTCAAGATCGATGGTTCTCTTACAATACCATATATCAAGGACTAATATCTCTCAATCTTCTCCCAAGTAATTCTATAGAATCCTAAGTGCAATCACCTAAGCATGATGAGTTGTAAAATTGCTAAAAATCAAGTGATATCTCTAAGGCATTATACCACCATCACAAAAAATAACCATAGAAACAATGATAAGTATATCCCTCATAACCATGATAAAATCAAGACATGCATGGGTAAGTAAAAATAAGATGGAAATAATTTGAATAACTACCAAAATTAAAAAGTACATATATGAATTAGTGCCTCTTCCCTACAACTGAGTTACAAGATAACTCTCTTGAACCACATGAAAAATGCCAATGGAAAAAATAAGAAGAGTAAATGTTCAAGAAAATTTCATGGATCTAACCAAGAATTGAATCAAATAAGCCATAAAATTAGCGAGAAGACTAAAACATTAATATCATTTCTTGGCTGACATCCAAACTCATGGAATTTGAATCACAATGTCAAATCTGCTTATTCCCATGATCCAAGAACTAGGAAAGAGGGGTTAGAGAAATGGATGATAAATAGGATACCCAAAGGTTAAATAAATAGGCATAAGTGAGGTGAGCTAAGAATAGTTTTCCATGATCAAACCTTGAAGCTTGTAGAGTTGAAATAAAGATAAGTGTAAGATCAATCATATTTTTTATGTCATGCAACCACCATCATCCCTAGAAGATAAGCTTGAGCTGACTTGCTCATAATGCTAAGCCACCAAGGATTCCCAAGTAGGTCCTTCCCATTGTAGGAACCTATCATTCTTGCCCTTGTAAAATCCATTGAGAGGACACTCGTGGATTTCCAATAATTAGTAAAACACAACATCAAATGTAATTCTATCTTCTTGAATGGTCAAATCTCATCCTCCACTTTGTTTGATCAACTTCCTACAATACACAATAATGCATAAGAAAGAATGAAAAGAAAGAGATTGAGAATGCATGATGAAAAAGAGAGAGAACATGAGAGTGTAACATCATTGGATTTCGAGCCAACCATTCAATTAGCTTTTGAAAGCACATGAGCACATTCTACACCTCATTAAAGGTTAACTGATGCATTCCTTCACTACTACTCATCCACATAATAGGGATAGATCTCCAAGTTCGACTTTTGAGTGTAAGATCATACCTACCACTACCAGTGCCATCTAGCCATGATTATTCCACAATCAAACCATTGGTGAAACCAAACCAAGTCAATGTGATGCAAATCATCTAGAAGTCAAGAGTCTAGTTCATTTTTCCTCCATCCTTACATGTATGCACAATAGGTTTCTGAAATTTTTCTTTACTAAAAACCTCTCATCGATCCCTCTAGCTATGCTAACTAGTTGTAATTCCAACAATGATTACAATGCCATGACTAAGAAATTATATTTTCATAATTTAGATATGATCATGGTTTACATCAAGAGTTATGATCTTAATTCTTCAAAACAAATGTGTTCAAAAATTGAGTAGAAGCAACATTTAATATTACAAAGATTCACTAAGAAAGAGACTTCTATGCCTTCATGACCATGGGTAGGTATGAGCAAGAGATTATCTTGAACTATTACCTTTTGGGAGACAAGTGATTTAGGAATCAAGTTGAACATTAAAAAGACTTGAATAAGTATTGGTTCAACCACTCATTTTGGTCATAATTTGAGTAATCATAATATCAATCTAGGATGGTAAAAATACTAATTTTCATTAACTAAAGCTTGAAATCTTATCACTCTTCCAATCACCTCTTCTTCTTTAGTTAATTTTCAACATTTTTTCCTGCTCGCTTTCTTTTTTCATTTTCATTCATATGTATATTTTTTTTTCATTCATTTTTTCATATTTTTTTTATGAGAAGAATATTTTTGAATGGTCAATGAAAATCATTAAAATGATTAGAGTGCTAGATCATCACCTGGAGTCTTTGACTTGCCTAAACATGAGAATTCACCCCTCACCACATGACACACATAGGTCCATAAGATCATGAACCTCTTCTAACCAGGGTGGCTAGGCATGGCAAACACATGCACCTCAGTCTAATCACATCAATCAAACACATCCAATGGTCATAATAACCCTGGATAACACACCCTTTTCTTGATAGTGACCAAGCACTCTTTGAAAATTCTAGAGCTTACATCTTAAGGTGTGGATCTACGAGCTATCCACAGTTCCAATAGTAGTAGCTTTAACAACTCATTATGTGAATTTTAGATCCATACTAAATCTAAGCCTAATTCACCAGTGATAGATACAAGAAAGTGGGTGGACGATTTTTTTTATTTTTTTATTTTTTGCATGGACATTCCATCAATTAAAGCTTCAATTTAGACCCATTTAGCACTCTTGCATAATCATCACATCTATAACTCATCCATCCATCGCTAGTTTATTGGGTGAGCATTCATAAAGCATATTAATTGATTTTCCATATACACAAAAAACATAATTGAAAGATTATAAAAAATCAAAATTGATAAATTGCTAATATCAAAAATAAATACACACAAATAATCACACTAAAGAAATAGCAAACCAAAATTGATAGATCTGCATGCTGAAAAACATGCACATCAAATCACACCAAACCAAAAGAATAAGAAAATTAGAGAATAATATATCATTATTTTTAAAAAATATGCATAAAAAATATACATCAAATAAATAACCATACTCTATCATTGAAGCTATTACATAGATAACTCTTCCTCCATGACTAAGTTTAATGCTGCCACTTGGTAACCTCCATGATTAAGTTACCTAAGAGCATTCTAGGTTTTAAACTTATTCTTTAGAATCATACTCTCCTTGGTCCCATTTCTTTGAAGATAATGGTGAGAAAGGGGATGAGCATGAATACTCATAGATAGTTATAAATTTTTTTCTCTTACGAAAATGCTTTTATCTATGAGGTGATGAAGTTTGTGTCATGGAAGGAACATGATTATTGTGGTACTACGCCATAGTATATGATGATAAAAAAATGAGGGTAGTACCTTACATTAAGAAACTACACATGTTCCCATTGTGGCTAATTTAAAATTTTTGAGGACCATTAGGAATCATCTAGGTTCATAATCCAACTTATGTACTAATTTTTTTAAGATCTCTGAAAAACTCTAAAACCAAAATTTTTCAAAATGTTGGAGCTAGCTAGGGCCAAAAATTTTTTTAAGTGTTGGAGCTTTTGTAGATTTTTCATCATGCAGGATCACCAAAGGTACATCCTACACTTCCCTGACATCATAGAGTTTGAATTTGACAAATTTGGTAGTTTGGCCTTGGGACACTAAGGCCAACCTTTTTCTTAGTGTTGGAGGAAATTATGTTCCAAATGCGGTTTTTTTCAACACCGCAGCAAAAAATCCCCCAAATATAACCTTTCAAGGAACTTTTTTATCCTTTGGAGGCCCCCAGGGATCATTCGAAGTCATATCCCAACTTTTTAACATCAATTCCAACAACTTTGGAAAAATTCCAAAAATTGTCAAAAACTTTTTCTAACTTTGGGAACTAATGCTAATGCTACGTTAGCATAACATTGGTATCACCATCACTGGAACTTCCAAATCTCACCAAAACTGTGCTTTGGCTTGCACCATGGATCCCCAAAATCAAGATGACTCATCGATAGTAGTTTTGATGCTCCAAGCTCCAAAATTTGCACTTTTCCACAAGCTTTTTGAAACTTGGAAAATTAGCATTTTTGGCAAAGTATGGAACACTGGTAAGATCATAACTCATCTCAACATCTTTAAATTATCCCATATACCAAGTTCATAGCTTTCCACTAGTCTATGGATCCCTCAACACTTCAAAATTACCATCTTGACATATTTCAAGGTCAATTTTAGCCTTTCTAGAGTTAGAATTTTTAGTTGGAAAAATTGTCAAAATATTTTTATAACTCTAGGAATTGACGTTGACACTACATCAACGCTAGCATTAGCATTAACGCCAATGTCAATGTCAGTGTCAGCATTAATTTTGGCATCACGTTTACAAGTTGCCACGTTCACTAAAACCAAAGACTAAACTTGCTATTTTCAAACTCAATAATAATTTACACTTAACTTTGAGTTCAATTTTAGCAACCCTAAGTTAAATTTGATGAAATTAGGCCTATAAATATAAGCTCAAAACACAAGTTTGAGGTAAGATATTTTGAGATTTAAGAGGAGTTTTCAAATTTTTAGTAATCAAAAGCACAAGTGCTTTTCACCACCGTAGCTCCCATGTGCTCCTCAACCATCTTCAACACCTATTGCACATTCAACATCACTTCTAGTGATAGAATTTTTTTAGGCTTATGCAACACTTTCAACAGTTAGAATTTTTCCAACTTCCATGTCAATGAAAGGAATCTCGATCAAAAAAGCCCCATTATCCAAAATTCACTCTAGATCGCATCTACGACTTCTCCATCGATCCTCAAAATCTATATTTTGCTTAATATCTAAGCTTTTCTTATCCATTCTATCATACTTACACTTTTCTCCCATCATTTTTAGTTTGACCATCTGTAGGAGGCGAATGCTTCACAACTCATCAATAAAGTATTTTATTATTTGGGAAAGGATTTGGAACCTTTTCCTCATATTGAAGAATCTCACTTTTATTATTCTACACTCATTTACTTGCATTCTATACCTAGATTTTTTTTTATCTCCTACATCACATTCTATACTTAGTCAAATTTTCAGCATTTTATACTTAACTATGTTTCCGCACAAAATTTTCATTTTTTAGGAAGGAATCTAACATCCTTCTCTCTAGATAAAAATATTAATATTTCAATATTTTATATCCTTTTATATAATTTTTACACTTAGAATTATTTCTATCTACTACATCACATTCTATACTTCGTCAAATTTTCAATTTTTTACACTTAGTCAAATTCTTAGGATTTTACACTTAACTATATTTTCACATAAAAATTTTATTTTTAGGGAAAGATTTGACATCCTTATCTCTACATAATAACATTAATATTTCAACATTTCATATCCTTTAATATAAGTTTCATACTTAAAATTTTTTCTATCTCCAACATCATATTCTATACTTAGTCAAATTTTTAGCCTTTTTTATACTTAGTCATTTTTCAGCCTAAAAGTTCTATTATTTGGGGAGGGAAATGAGATACTTCCCTTCACATTATAGTTATACTATTTGATATTTTATACTATTTTCCACATTTTACACTTAATTTTTTTTATTCCATCATTCATAGACTATCCTGAACTTAATTTTTTTCGATAATCTATACTTAATCAATCTTCTTGTGATTTTACACTTATTCATTTTTAGCATTAAAAACATCACTTTCTCATCATTTCCTATGATTCCTAGTTTATTTACAATAAGCTAAGTTCATATTTAATTACAGAATTTATGCCCCTTCATTTCATAATCAATACCATATCGAAGGTTACATTGATCTGAATACTATTTGTGACCATGGGTTAAGTATCTCAACACTTAGTTCATGGAGGTGTCCTTGTAGATGTTTAATAAACATTTCTGTAGAAATAAGTTGTTAATCTATTACGAGTCACTCTCTTCCTACTTTGAGTTGTGGTTCTAAGCATGTAGATTATTGCATACTGAGGCATATGGTAATGATATTGTTTAGCATATTTAATTAATAAATGTAAAATATAGTACTTAACTAATTAATATAACAAACAGTGAAGCAAATCCTGATCTAGTCTAAGGGTGATGAGCATTTTCTTTTGATTTTCTATACACATCCTAGACTAGGATAATCACCACCAAGATTACCAAGTAATAAGCTACTAGATGTGCCAAAAATATCATTACTTGGTTACTAAGAAATTACATGTTAAACTCAAAACTAGTCATACTCATTCTACTAATTTACTACAATGCATGAAAGTGTAAATTATTAAGCTAAGTGCTAAAGAATATAGAAAAATAAATGCTTGGAAAGTAAAATCTAGTGTAAGTTAAAATATTGTAAGAGATAAGAATGATCTCGATCTTATCACCATTATGGAATGTGTTTAAGTATAATGCCATTTCAAATAAGACTATGTACAAGTAGTTCAAATCCATACCATGCGCCTAGTAGTATGTGTCTTGGCCTGGTAGCCCCCTAAGTCATAGGTTTGATTCTACCAGGTAGCAATAAGTTATAAACTTCTACAAATCTTGGGGTGTACCTATGTTTCAATTATTTCAAGTTCCACCACCCCAAATTCAAACTATGAACACTCACTAGCTATTTCTAAAATTCATGGAAATAACTTATAGAGTCTTTATACCTATTGCATTAATGATGCATTAAATGTTAGAGATGGTCTAGTTATAGGCATTTATTACCACTACAAATTTGCATATGAGACATCACATCATAAAATATGACATTGCATCTTTGACATCGTAGTTCACCAAAGACTTGTACATCATACCCCATGACTAACTAAAAACTCATCCTTGAGTTAAACAAAAATTAGAAAAGAGTTTGTTACAAAATTTATGATAGTGACACTAATGAACTAAATCACTAATAGACTATATAACAATGACTTGAGTGCTACATTACAAAACTTTATTCAAGTGCGCTTTTACAAAAATGACAAAAACTCTTAATAAACTTAGTCCCACTTTTATAATTTTGTAACCAACTTAATCATACTTTTGTTTAACTCAAATATGAATTTTTAATTAGTTGTAGGGGTATGATGAACACTAAATAAATCAAGTGCAATATCGCACCTATGATATCATAGATGTAATATTATATGCTTTAGTATGAAATCATAGATGTGATGTGTTTGGGGTCAGTGATGTCTATAAATAATGCTCAACTACTACACTTAATGCATCTTTTAGTCCATCATTAACTAAACACTTGTTGATGAGTCATGGTTTGTCAGGCCCTATTATCAGAGCCCTGGTCTGATAGGCCCCGATATCGGATCCCCAATATTGGGGTTGCATTAACTAGGCCATGTATATGGGGCCCCATATACGCAGCCCCATTGACGCATCCACCCATGCGTCGACGCGGCCGTATTTACCCAAAGTCTATTTTTAGCCTATAAATAAGTGGCCCTCCGCCACACTTAGGTACCTTTTTGTCAATTGTAGTGAAGCTCTTGCATTTTATTTCCATAGGAGTTAGATTATTTTCCCAAGTGCATGCCTATAGTGTGATGCTTGTAAATTGTACAACACCTTTATTCAAGTGTGACGTACTTGGACGTGCACATGATCAGAAATAAAGATTGAGATTACTTCATCATTGTAGCATTCACTTAGTTTTAACTGTTTAATTGTTATTTTTAATTGTCATTGTTATTTATTGTTTTCTTAGTTAATATTTCTTTATCATCATTTACTATTCTTATTGTTAACTATGGAATGAGTACGACTTAATGATGAGCATTTAAGTGTGCCTACTTGGTAACTCAGTAGCGTACCTAGGATCTATGCTTGGTAATCCCAGTAGTAGTCATGCATGATGTCCAAGATGTGTATGGATGACTAAGGAATGGATGCTCATCGCATTTAGGCTAGCTTAGACTCATTTCCTATTGCTCATTAGTTTAATCAAGATTATTTTCCATTGTCTCTAGGAGTAGCACTAGTCTAGGATGACATCATACGCCTCACTCTAGACTAAACCATACGTGACAAAGCAAATACTAGTCTAGGTGGGAAGACAGCAAACTACAATCAACTTGTAACTATCTAAATACCACAACTAGCCTATTCACAGAGTTTGACCGGATCATGTGTGAACGCTTGTATTCGTATGGTTGAGTGTAGGGGTACCTCGCCGCTCATCATTGGCGCCGTTGTTAAGGATGGTGCTAGTTATTTAGATTAGTTACATCATACAAGATCATTGTAACAAAGCCTTGACGATATATCTTTCAGAAAAATAATAATAATAATTGTAATTAAAT
>MNCI01001975.1:335333-358560 GCA_015680685.1 Gnetum montanum | reverse complement strand
TGTATGGAACGATATTGATAATGGGTGGCAAAAACTTAAGCTCTTTCCTCTGACACTCGTTGGCCAAGAAAAAGTATGGTATAGGTTGTTAAAACCAAAATCAATTCGACGTTGGCCGACAATGGTAGAACTTTTCAACGAAAGATATCAAACCTATGCAAGAGTTTCAGCCTTGAGGAGACAAATCCCAAGAATGGAAACAAGTGCAACATCAACCCTTGGACATGGCCTTAGAAAGATATTATGCACTGTTATACAACTGTCCAGGCCATGGGTTCTTAGAGGAAATGCTAATGTACCACATCATAGATGGGCTCTGTAATGAAATAAGAGAGATCCTAGGGATGTACACCCGAGGTCAACTATATGAGCTATGAACCCATCAATTCCAAGAGCTTATTAAGTAGGTAGCAAAAGAAGAAGGAGAAATAGCCTAATGGGAGAATGTTGAAAGTTCTCAATAGGACCAAAATCTCAACTTAACAAGGGTCCATGATCATGAAGAGGAGAAATCCACTCACTTCAAGAAGGTGGAATCATCTTTGTGAATCCTACAATCACTAGATGAAATTTAGGCAAAGATCAATAAGATGATGGACTAGGTAGATGAAAGATGTGGAGAATATGCCAACATTATTAGAGGAAGAACTATGCCAAATCGAGAAACAGGATAGGACACCACGCGACAATCAGAAAGAAGTGTTAAAGAGAATAAGAATAGGAACTCAACTACCAATTTCACATATCAATGTAATGTCTATTTGTACGATCACCCCAAAGGCCAATGTCCAGTTTTGTCAAATTTGTATGAGCATTGGGAAGGAATGTTACATCCATATTTCCTATAGAAATATCAAGTTCAACCACAGTGGTAAAAACCTCAGTCATGTGGGAGGCCACAGCCAACTAGACCATACCCTTCATATGTCCCAACACCAAATGTTTATTATGTTCAACACCCTATTTCTCCAATAGGATCAGCACCCTCTACCTCACCTCATCTTTATCATTCTCCCGAGTACTGTCCACCCATGTCCTCTTCAACAAGATCACCACCTCATGTGCCTTACACTTCTTCTCAACCTCAATATTCTCATACTTCACCCCCTTCTACATCACCATTATCTATGCTAGAAGATTTTGCATCATAGCACCAACCTGCAAACGTTACTTGTGCTGCTACTGTCAATAGCAATGGAGGTCTTTCACAACATTGAAGGTGTCCCTTCTTTAGATGTGACCATCAAAAGGGACACCACAGTTTACAAACCACTGCATCCACCAACTCAGCACAAATCCAACACTATGGTGCATATTCCTCTTCAAATCCAAAGCCTCATGTTACCTTATCAAGGCCACCACTCAATACTCCAACAACCATGGGGCCCAATTAATATTGCCACATGGGGAGACATGCTGATCCTTACATACCATCTTACGGTCATAAGTACCATAGTGAGTCAACTCCTTATAAATTAACCACATCTTATAACTTGCCCCACTATGTCAACTCTAATCAAGTGTGTGAACCCCAATGGGGTAAGTATGACCAAGTTCCAATATTTTCAACATGCAGGGATCCCCACCTTCCATTTATTAATTCTAGCCATGCTCAACCATTTAGTTATGTGGGGTATCCTCCATTCTAACAACATAGAATTAATAAATGTTTTCTGTTTCTTTAATTTTTCAACTTTTTTTTCTGGTTTTTCATCTTTTAATTTATTATTTTATATTTTTATCTTTTTATGAGTAATCTCATCTACGAATAAAACACTCATGTGACTCGTTGGTTGAGGTGTTGTTCTATGCTATCAAGTCTAAGGTGACTAATTATTTGAACAGCAAGCCCATCACATCCACCCAACCATTCTATTAATAAGAGGTTCTACTCTAGGTATGATGATATTCTTGACATCATTAAAAATTAAAGTAATTTTGTGCTCATTATGCCCAGAGTGAAGAATGATGGACTAAGAGGAAATGGCTAGGGTGTGACATCAAGGGAACTTGTGGATTATTTTTGGTGACATCTGTAGGTGCTATCATGCAGCTTGGTTGTAGTAAGATCCTTGTAGATGTAACTAAAGATGGGAGTAAGAGTATTAAAGGCATCCAACAAAAAAAACAAAGAGAGAGAGAGAGAGAGAAAGAGAGAGAGAGAGAGAGAGAGAGAAGAGAGGGAAAAGAGAGTGTGCCAAAGCGGCCAAACAAAAAGTATGCTACAAAGAAATTCCAAGTCACTCCTCCCTTGCACAAAACGCCAACTGATCATATGCCTTGCTGTCATGGTGCTCTTATGGTTGTCCATCATTGGATGAAATGATGCAATGTCACTAATCAGAGGAATTGACTTGGTCTTGATTTTGGAACGATGGGCTAATGACACATTAATCATGCCCTACACTCAAGATTCATTGTGCCCTAAGTCAGTTACCTCACGTCCCAATCTCCGCAACCCCTTCTCCAATTCATTCCATCTCCCTGTTCATGTATTTGTGACTCATGTCTTATATAGCATTGAATTCATACCTCATCACGGTGGTATCAACATGTGTGTGTTTTGTGCATTAGTATAGATTACATTTAACCCTTCTAGTGCCTACCAACATCTTAAGGTGTGGTTACGCAAGGGCATATAGGTTGGAACCTGCTTTGGGGAGGATCCACTTGTGTGAATTTTGTAATTTGTACTTGTTGCACACCACCACATCATCTTATGCCCTCCGAGTACTTCATTGCCAAATCTATTCCTTTCTTTGTCATCATTTTATCAAACGTTCCTCAAAACTAGGTCTGACATTAAACTTTTAGGACAACTTCCTTGAAAAATTTCTAACTCTAAGATCACACTAAGTAAAGAATTCAATATTTATTAAAGGAAATGATTAAGGTATGAAATCATTGAACTTTTTTCAATAACCTTACTAAAAATTGATCTTTGTGTGATTATAGATGGCCCGTAAAATAAGATAATAAGGAGGACCTTCTCAAGGTGCAACCAAATGACCTGGAAAAAGCAAAGGCTAAGGATCTCATGTAGAACATGTAGAGTAGAAGGCACAAGCATTCAGCATCCATCATGGAACTCCAATTATTTCATAATCTATCCAAGCAAAAGGAGGAGAGGTTAGGGCCCAAGCCTATGAAGAGGAATGATGGCTATTTGCAGCATGCATGTCAAGGCCAATCAAGTATTCCTATAGATATCGTTTCTATGAAAAGTGCTGACTCCATCAAACATTGGAACATTAGTATGGACAACTCATAATCCTCAAATAGAAGAGAAGAAACATTAGGTGCTTCTTCAATGATATCAATCTCAGAGCATGATGCACAAAACAAAGGAGAGGCACCCATGGAGGAGCCACCACTACTGGGAACCCCATGATTTCCACAAGTTTTATCTTTTGTGTCTGTGTCCAAATTTTGTTTAATTCTCCACTGCGGCATGAATAAATTCCTAGTCAGTCAATAATCCCATACCTATCCACTGTGTAATCAATTGAACTTGTTCCTCACTTTCTTTGACTTGAGGATGAGTTGTTATTCAGTCGTGGGGGTATGATGAGTCATGGTCTGTCAGGCCAAGTTATCGAAGCCCTATTATCAGAGCCCTGGTTTGATAGGCCCCGATATTGGATCCCCAATATCAAAGCCCCTATATCAGGGTTGCATTAACTACGTCAGGTATACGGGGCCCCATACTATCGACACATCCACCCATGCATCGATGCGGTCCTATTTACACAAAGTCTATTTTTAGCCTATAAATAAGTGACCCTCCGCCACACTTAGGTACCTTTTTGTCAATTGTAGCAAAGCTCTTGCATTTTGTTTTCATAGAAGTTAGATTATTTTCCCAAGTGTATGCCCATAGTGTGATGTTTGTAATTGTACGACACCTTTATTCAAGTGTGACGTACTTGGACGTGCACATGACCGGAAATAAAGATCGAGATTACTTCATCATTGCAACATTCACTTAATTTTAATTGTTTGATTGTTATTGTTAATTATCATTTTTATTTATTTTTTTCTTAGTTAATATTTCTTTATCATCATTTACTATTCTTGTTGTTAACTACAGAATGAGTACAACTTAATCATGAGCATTTAAGTGTGACTACCTGGTAACTTAGTAGCGTACCTAGGATCTACACTTGCTAATCCCAGTAGTAGTCATGCACAAGTTCCAAGATGTGTATGGATGATTAAGGAACGAATGCTCATCACACTTAGGCTAGCTTAGACTGATTTTTTATTGCTCATTAGTTTAATCAAGATTATTTTCCATTGTCTCTATGAGTAGCACTAGTCTAGGATCACATCATACGCCTCACTCTGGACTAAACCATACGTGACAAAGAAAATACTAGTCCAGGTGGGAAGACAGTGAACTGCGATCAATGTGTAACTATCTAGATACCACAACTAGCCTATCCACGGAGTTGGACCAGATCGTGCATGAACGCTCGTATTCATATGATTGAGTGTAGGGGTACCTCGCCGCTCATCACTTGTAATTTTATTCTATGAATTTATTGTTAGTTTGTGAGTGCCTGCAGAGTGAACTTGAAGTGATTATACAAAGTCTTATTTGAGTGACATTCTACCTAGATGTATGTCTATGACAATAATAAGATCAAGATCATTGTTATCCATTGTAGCATTTTATTTAGAATAGATGTTTTACTTTCTAATGCAATTTACATTTCCTTTTTATTTACATTGATGGTGTCATTACATTTCTACTACATAATGGTAACCTAGTGGAATGAGTATTACTAGTTTTGAGTATAACATATAGTTGTTTCATATCCCAGTAGTGATAATGCATAGTTTGGCTACTAGTGTATTGCTTGGTAATTCCAATAATAGTTACACTAGTTTAGGACTTGTACAACAACTTGGGAATAGATTCTCATTACTTTAGACTAATATAGAATTTACTTTTACTATTCATTAGAATAATTAGTTTACACAATCAATAATCATATCTTTCTTTAGTGTTATTATAGTTAAATAGCATCATTATATCATATAACTTACTATGTGTTAAGACATACACCTTGATCATAACCAGCTCTTGTCAAAAGAAAATGATCAATAATTTACACATTAACTCTATAGAAATTACATTAACTCATCAATGGATTACTGTTAGGTTGCACACAATGCTTGTATTTTGTATGGTTAAGCATAGGGGAACTCTCGCTACTCATCATTGGTTTCATTTCCAAGACACAATTCCATGATGCTAATAAGATTGAGATATTCTTATTCATTGCAACATTTCACTTAGAATAGACCTTTACTTTCTAATGCACTTTATATTTCTATGTTATTTACATTACTAATGTCATTTACATTTCCATTGCATAATAGCAATTTGGAAAAATGAGTACAACCATTTTCGAGCATAATATATAGTTGTTTCGTATCCTAGTAGTGATAACATTTGGTTTGCCTAAAAGCATATTCCTTGCTAATCCTAATAACAGTTATGCTAGTTCAAGGCATGTATAACAAGTTGGGAATGGATGCTCATTGTTCTAGGCTAATATAGGATTTACTTTTATTGTTCATTAGAATAATCAGTTTGAACAATTAATTACCATATTTTACTTGAATGTTATTATAGCTAAATAACATCATTATATCATATACCTCATTATGAGTTAAATCATACATCTTAATCATAACTAACTCTAGTGGGAAGGCAATGATTAATGAACTACACATTATCTCTCTAGAAATTACATTAACACATTCACAAATTACAATTAGGTTGCATGCAATACTTGTAAGTTGTATTGTTGGATGTAGGGGAATTCTCACCACTCATCAACTTTTAAAAGTATTAAATTTAGAAGATATAGAGTTCTTCCACTCTTTCAAATATTAAGAATTTTTTAGGGTATTTGATTCATCAAGGTTTTCCTATTAATCTTCATCCCTTTCATTTATGTGCTCATGATCTTAAATGTCTTCTTTACAATAAGGAAGTCTCATTCATCTATTTCTATTTTACTTGTTCTTTTGTTCAAAGTTCTTATTCTTGGTGCTGCTCATATTTACTTGGCTTTAAGCCAAGGTTAAAGGAAGTATTATATGATGATATTCCTTAACTTTGAGGATTTTTTCTTCACATTTGGTTTTGCTTTTGATTCCTTATTCTTTATGTCATTTGGAAGTTTCAATGTAATGTGATTTCTTGTAAAGATCCATCAATTAATATTATTCCTTCATCAACTCAACGTATTATCATTTAATAGCTCATGCTTTAGTTGCAACCTTGAATATATCCTTTAATTTTTTTCTATTTCATTTACAAAAAGCCCTTAGTAGGAAGTGAAAACCCAAAAGCATACTTTTTGGTAAGATCCTTTTCCTTTCTCAAAGTAGAGGTTTTTTAGAATTGAAAAGAAGGATGAAAAATTAAAATGACATCCTCAAAAGAGTGAGGTCTTTCCATTTTTACTATGTTAGAGTTTCACTCTCTTTAGTGCTTCTCTTTGATTGTACTCTAATTTTTTTTATAATACATTTTGTTTTTGGGGTCTAACACCCCTTCCCCTAAAAAATATTTCTTCTATCCTTATCAAATTTACCATTTGATTATAACATGATTCTAATTAGTTGAACTGTTTACAATGAATGATTTTTTAAACCTTGTATTATTACTTTTATTTTATCATTATTCATATTTTCACTGAAATTAACAAAAAAATATGCATAATATTAACTCATAGACCAATGGAAAGGATGTATTGGAGTCAAATCCTCTTAGCTAAAGAGTTGATATATTAAAATTTTATTACATTATATAGATGAAAAAGTAATAAAGACTTGTATGGGAAGAGTAAAATAAAAATCTTATCTAACGTATGTATTGTTTAGAGTCAATTCTTGTCAACTAGAGAAGTTTGAAATACCACAACTCCCTTATGAAGTTAAAGTAACAATAAAGATAAAGAGCAAAATGAGAATCTCGTCCAACTTACATAGGTATGATAAAGAGTTGTTGGCAAAAGAATTACAAATGAAATTTAAACTAAACCATGTAAGATTGAAGAAGTATAGTCCACTATTGATGACAAATTGATTTATTGGAAAACTAGAGAAACTGCATTAATATATAAACGGTGCATAAAAAAGAATTATGTAATGTATTTTATAAATTACTAAGGATTAATCTTGGTGAGGATGCATACTACATAATAATTCAAGTATTTAGCAATCTTTTATAGGTGTTTTGATTTAGATTGTTTTAGAATTTTCTACTTATTATTAATGAACCATTATCAAGAGGCTCAATACTTATTTGGCAAGGTGGAGTCTTGGGAGGGGCCATGGATAAGCAAAACCTAATATCTTTCAAACAACTACACCTGCAATCAAATTCAGATTTTAGGTTTTTTCACGGTTTCCGGTCTTTGGTGCTCCCCTGGCAACGGTGCTCACCGCGACGACCTCTCCTCCGGCAGCAACCCCTCAGAACACTGCCGCAGTCGTAGTTGCAGCTGCGGACATAGTCACAGCCGCGGGCATTCCACCTCTGCAGATCTTTGATCTGCAGGCCGCGATCTCTGATCTGCAGGCCGCAATCTCTGATCTACAGGTCGTGATCCCAGATCTGCTGGCAGCGGTTCCAGATCTTCAAGCAGAGGATCCAGATCTGCCTTTGGCTCTGCAGACTTCTCATGTTCCAGATCCATGCGTTTTCTAGGCCTTGTAGTTTCCTCACGTTTCAGATCTGCACATTTTTCAGACACTCCACATTTTGGTTCTGCCCGATCCTCCCGTCGACGCCCTCGCTCTGCACAAAACTCACACCCTCCTTAATCGCCGCTTCCAGTCTCACACCCTGCTTCCACTGCTGCTGCTGCCGCCGTCGCTGCCGCCACCGCCGCCTGCACAGATCCACGCTCTATTCATCTTGCCGCTGTTTTTTCAGAAACCCCTGGTTTTTCGGAATCCTTGAGGTGGTTTGGCATCAACGGGTTCACCAGTGTAGTCATGGATGCGTCTCACAGCCCGTCTGGTTCCTCGTAGCAGGGAAGTTTCCCCAACTCCACTAATGTTGATTTTTTTATTCTGGACGATCTTTTTGATAATGTAGCTAAAGAATTTGCATCCTGGTTCATTTTTATTCAAATTATGGGTTTTATTCCCCGATCCGTAAATCTCAATTTGTACATCAAATTTGTTCTACAATCTCATGGCATAACCGTTTCCTATGCCCGATATTATGCTCGAAACTTTGTGCTCGCAGAACTCTCTGATGCTTCTCATGTCAAGAAAGCCCTTTCAGCCTATTTTTTCCCAGCACAAAATGCCACCCTGGTCGTCCGTCCATCGAAATTTGACTTCGATGTCACTAACCTGGCCTATAAAACTATCCCCTATTATGTGAAGTTACCTAATCTTCCTCTTATTTTTTCCACCTTTGCGAGAGACATTGTCAGTACCCTAGGTCACATTATCTCTAATCATGGAGTAGAGGTTAATGGAATTTAGTTTCGTCGCTACTGTATAGAACTAGACATCTCTCACAAGAAAACCTCTCTCACATTAGCGGCTAAAGGAAAATTGTTCACACAAAAATTTGATTATTTTTACCTTCCAAACTCTTGTAGCTATTGTCATCGAGCTGATCACATCTCGGCCTACCCTTCCTTAGCTAGGAAGAAAAATGCAAACAACCCTTCACAACACCATTCTTCCCCTATAGATGAAACTCAAGTCCCACCGAAAACATTCAAATTTGCAGCCACTCCCCACAAGACCTCTAGTTTTCTCTCCAAACCTAAATCCTCTACCACACAGGTCCCTCATTCTAGCCCCTCTATAAAGATCACTTCGCAAGCTAAAGTCACCCAGTCTAAATCTTTCAAGGACTCTATTTTAACCATTGAGGGAGGGAATGAAGGGGGCAGGAAAAGAGCTAAACCCTCCTCCTTTTCTGACCCTCCATTATCTCCCTCTCATATAGCCTCTTCTGTAGTCCCAGTTAATACAAACGACCCCTTAGTTGTCCTCTCCAACATAATGGAAGAGGATACATCAACCATCAAATCCTCTAAAGTTCTTTCCTTACCTGCATCTTCTACCTCCTCATGAATTTAGTATCTTGGAATGTTCGCAGCCTTACAGATAGGCTTCGAAGTAAAAGGGCTAGCAATTTTCTCTCTAGTCTGAATACCTCCTTTGATTTCATCCTTCTTCAGGAAAATAAAATTTCAATCTCTGACTTAGCATTTTCAGCTCATAGGTTTCTTCCCCACTCCTCAGTCATAGCTACCTCCCACGAGTATGGAAAAGGTGGAGCCGCTATTCTCATTTCAGCCCATTGGAAAGACAAACTCATCCATTCTGGTTCCGATTCAAGACAAAGAGTTTCTTGGGCTATCTTCTCCTCCTCCAAAGGACCCTTAGGGGTTTGCTCTATTTATGCTCCAAATGACTCCATGGAATGGGCTAACTTATGGTAGGAACTAACCTCTTCTCTTCCTTCTGTTCCTTGGACTTTTGGCGGAGATTTTAATATGATTGAATTTCCTCACGATAAACTTGGGGGAGTTCCTTTTCGACTTCCTCCTCATGAATTTCAACATTGGTCTGACTTTAAAAAACAATTTTATCTTCTTGACGGAGTCACGGATAACTCTAGCAGATCTCTCCATAGATTTACTTGGAGTAACCTTCGTCTAGGTCAGGCTCGAATATATAGTCGGCTAGATCGATTTTACTTCTTCACACTATCCTTTTGGCGGGCAATCTCCACCACTACGGTTCACCAACATGCTACGTTATCTGACCATTATCCCATCGCCATTTCCATGCAAATCTTTCGTACTTCTCATAGGACCAGATTCCACCTCTTCCGCCTACACTCTAATTTATTCTAGTCTCCTTCATCTCAACATCTTCTTTCTAATCTTTGGAATGCCGAACCTAGGCCCATTGGCCAGGTGGGTTGGATCCAATGGTGGTTGCGAACTACTAGTAGGGTGAGGAACTTTGCTCAGAAGTTTGGCAAGGAAGTGGCCTCTCGTTCTAGACAAGAGTACAACAACATTTGTTCAACTATTAATAATCTTACGGAAAGGTTATCCATAGAACCCTTTAACACCCACATTCACGAAGAACTTGCTAAAGTTCACTCCACTTTCCAATCTTGGGAAGTCCACAAGGCCCACAGTGCCTTAATCAAAAGTAGACTTACTTGGTTGAAGATTCAAGATGAGCAATGTAAGGAATTTTTTAAATATCTTAACAGCTCTCCTTCCATTCCATCCCCAGATACTCTCGCTGGGGATGGTGTTATTATCAATGATCATGAGAGTATCCTCTCTTACCTTAAGGAGCACTTTGAAGCCTTGTTTATAGCTTCCCCAATGAATCTCTCATCATTTGAGGACACTACGTGTAACTATCCTAGGTTAGTTGACTCATCCATGTCTCACATCCTCGAAGCTAATATCACTCAAGAAGAGCTTCACCACGCTTGTTTCAAACTTAGCTCTGGGAAAGCTCCTGGATATGATGGTTTCCCTGTTGAGTTTTTTCAGAGGCATTGGAATCTAGTTGGCCACGACCTTTTCCAAGTAATTAAAGAGGCTATCCATCTAGGTTCTCTTGGACCAAATTTAAATCTTGGGATTATTCGCCTCCTTCCCATATCAGGAGACCCTACTAGTATAGCTAATTGGCGACCCATTACTCTTCTTAATGTGGTATACAAAATTTGGGCCAAATGCTTAGCTTTACGTTTGAAAAAATTCCTTCATAAAATTATATCCCCTCAACAAACCGGATTTGTCCCAGGGCGTTATATCTTAGATAATGTTGTGGCTGCTTGGGAAGGTTTACAGTGGGCTGAGGATGATGGCCAAGACATCCTTTTGATGAAATTGGACTACGCAAAGGCCTATGACAACATTAAGTGGGACTTCATCCTTCAAACTATGTCAAAACTAGGTTTTGGCTCCAAGTATCTTCATATGGTGAAATGTCTCTTCTCAAATGCTAATGCGAGAATAGCCACCACCTTTGGCATCACCGCCCCCTTTGTAATTCATAGATCAGTAAGACAAGGTTGTCCTCCTGCCCCTTATCTCTTTATAATTGCTGCGGATTTCCTTTGCCATCAAATTAACCACGATATTCACTCAGGTATGCTATATGGCATGCACTTTTCCTCTCCTCAACATCAACTGCTTAATATGCATTTTGCTGATGACTCTTTTTTTCTAATCCAAAATACAACCGATAACGTTAAACGTCTTTTAGCCCAAGTAGAGCAATATTGTTCTCTCTCTGGTTCTACCATTAATTGGTCTAAATCTTCTGTATATAGTTTTCATAACAATTATAGTAAACTCCCCACCTATCCATGGAAATTAATCCAAGACCATGAGATCATGAAGCTCTTGGGAATCCCTTTTCGATTTCGTGGTCCTACTTCTACATTGTGGGAGCTAGTTATCTCTCGTATTCGTAAGAAAACTAAAAAGTGGAAGACTAAGCCCCTTACCTTGGCAGGAAAATATCTTGTTTGTAAATCCATTTGTGCTTCTACCCATGTATATTATTCCTCATGCTGGGCTCCTTCCCACACAGCCTATCAAAACTTGGAGCGATTATTTCGAGACTTCATGTGGTCATCTAAAGATTCCCAGCGTGGTTTTCATCGTGTTGCATGGAACATTGTCACTCTTCCTAGAAACAAAGGAGGATTAGGACTGTTGAATTCATACAAACAGGGACTCACCTTAGTAGCTAAGTGGCTTGTGCAACATCTGGACACCTCTGACATAATTGGAAATCTTCTCCAGCTAAGGCTTCATCAAAGTTTTCCTAAACATAAGCCTTTTTGGAAAAACATCCATCCTATTAATTGGATTTTCTCTCCTCATTCTATCTCCATTCCTGGCTCCCATGTATTCAAAAGCATTTGGAAGGCTTGGCAAGTTCTCCACCATCATATTAAATGGTCTAATATCCATCTTAACCCTACTCTCCTTCCCATGCTTTGCCCTTGGTGGTTACCCTTGAACCCTACCCCTCTTGCCATTTCTAATGCAAGATTAGCCATTATTTGGTATCGGAAGGGAGTGATTTCCCTTAATTGTCTTCGCCTTGCTAATCAATGGATTTCTTGGGAAGCGTTTGAAAACCTATATGGCGCTTCGAAAGTAATGAGGCTTTGCTTTCACCAAATACATACTTTTCTTCATCAATCTTTACGCCTTGATGGTACTATCCAAGGTCTATTTCATGGCCTCCATTGGTCTAATGGGTCAAAAAATTTTCCTTATCGGTCACATGTTCCCTTCCAATTGTTACACGATTCTTCCGAAGTCATTCTATGCTGTAATCGATCCTGGAATAAACAAGAAACTGAGGATTTTTGGATCTCTCTTTTCAACCAAATTTGGCATCTCCCTTCTCTTCCTAAAATTCAACAATTCCTTTGGTGTTTTCTTCATCAAGGCCTCCCAATCGGGAAACGTTTAGCATACCTCGGGATTCACTCCCTAAGTGCCCTTTATGTAATGACCCTGAAACCTTTGTCCATGTTTTTTGGCTTTGCCCATTTGCTCAGCATGCATGGGAATGGGCCTCTAAGGTTTTTCCCTCATGCACTCTTACACAAGAGGCTGTAATGTTTGGTTTCTTACCTATCAGGTCCAAAAACTCTCATTTCCTATGGAAGATTCTTAGGCCCATAATCTTATATAATATTTGGAAACGTAGATGTACCACACATTTTCAAAAGACAATTATTTCAAACTCCTTACTGCTAACTACTTCGGAAAAAATGCAAATTTTACAGCATGTTCACTTCCAAATTATATCTCAAGCCCCAAAATTCAAGATGAATGCTAATCAGTTGTTTCTCTTATTACAGCTATGGAGTCATATCGGAGATCCAAATAATCACCATCATCAAGCCTTGCTTCAGAAGAAAGTCTCCTAATTAAGCCACAGTTTTCTACACTAGTCGGCCTTTTCCTCTTTCTTCCACCTATGTTCTCTTCCGACATTTCACATACAGGAAAGATGCACACATTTCAGCGAATGGTTGACCTCTGGACTGCATTTCCATTCCCTGTGGAATGCTAAGTTTAACATGTTTCCTCTAATAGTCTCAGTCAACATGGTTTCTCTTCCTCCTTTCCTCACTCTATATATGTCTGGAAGTAGCTTATGTACTAAAATTTGTTTTCTAATAATAAAATTCAAGCGGGTTTGTAGTTTTAAAAGAAGCCACCTCTAATATGCAAATTTTTACTTATTTAAAAGTTGAGCAAGTATGCTACCATGAAATTTGTAGGTACTTTAGAATGTATTATAGTAACTAGTTAAATTCAAAAGTTCACTATTTGCTAGGTTTACTCCAAATAAGATGTTATATTTTGGTTAACAAGGTTTATTTTAGTTCACATTATTTTAGGATAAAAGGTGGAAGATGGATGCAACTTCTTAGAAACAAATACACATGCAAACTATGTGGCTCATGAGATCTTAAGGATGAAAATCATATTTTTCTTAGTTTCCCTCAAATTAAACATGTGAGCTAACAATATAATATTTCAAACAAAAGTCTTGTTACATTCAAGGTTAGTCCACTTTGTTAGGTCAATATTTAGCTTCCTTAATACAAATGTAATTTTTGTCTAAAAAATTCTTTGGGACTTCAAAGATAACAAAACCCCAATTTTAGTTTCATAATTACTAATTAAAGCTAGTTATTGATTTTTCATAGTCTCACCATTTTGATATACATTTATATATTCACTTACTGGAGTTCTATATTTAAAATTTAGAGAGTTGAAATGATTTTTTACATGTATGAAAGAGCTTTAAAGGATAGTTGACTAACAACTTATATAATAGTAATTAATGCTGCATAGGTATTAAGTACTTTTGCTACCAAACAACCTAACATAACAAGGTTTGAATTAGAAGCAATGAGAACAATGAATTATTTTGTTGTAATTTTATTGAATTTTGGTTGTTAAGTATATTCTTTATCCTCATGCATATGTAATGAATATTACCATTTTATTTATCATAATAAAAGTAATCATATTTAAGTATCTAAATAGTCTATAAATATAAAATAATAAATAAATCAACTCAACCATAAAAATTGAAAAGTCAAAAGTGTCATGCAATTATCCTACAAAGCTTATATATAATTAGTAAGGTACTTAGGTGTGTAAAACACATGCTCAAAATACTCACCTTTCAATTAAGAGATTATAGGTTTGACCTCTTACCTTCACTTACTACCAATTTGATTAGCTCTCCTCCATTAAAAATGGGAAAATAGAAAACAAGGAAAAAAACCTTACATATAGGATCTATCATACGATTGCCATTCACCAATAAAGCAAGAATATCATAATGATGGCCCTCAAGGTATGTTTTGTTTCCTCTACATTGTTTGCAACTATGTTCCTCAACCATGTTGTTGTTATTGTTGTTGTTGCAAATGCAAATATTAATGATGTTGCTGCTATTAGCGATCCTCACTCTATTTTTGATTATGTTCAAAAAATGCATCACTAGTGATCGTCACTCTATTTTTTGTTGTAGGCCTTCTGCAACTCGTTAGATGAAAAACTTATGTTCTAACATTCCAAGCCTAAATTCCTAGTGCCTTACATTTAGTTGAAACTAAATTTAGCATATCAAAATGCCAAGCTCATAAACCTAATTGTAAATTTTCCGAAGTATCGGTATTATGCATCTGCAATGCAATGGCTGAAGTGTATCTATGTGGTAGAGAGTGTGTTATGTAATATATTCTTGTTCAAGGTTTATGAGTAATTTCAAACTATTATGAAGGTTGTCAATGGACATTGAGATGCCATGAAACTACATAAATTCAATGAAACTGGCAAAGGGTTTAGATATCTTTGGTTTCATTTAGGAGTTTTACATACTCTTAACATTTATATGATTAGTTTAGGTACTTTTTCCATTTATGACAATGTAATAGTTTGTATACCATTGAAATGTTGTCATTTCTGTTATGAGTAATAGCCCAATTTTTACACCAATTTTGATTTTAGATTAGTTTAAAATTTTTTCTCATTGTTGATTAACCCTTCTATTTTACCTATGTAGTTTTATATTTGATGAGTCATGAATTATTGGTCGTGACATCGCACCCATGATATCACATATGCGATATCAGATCCTAGACGCGATATCATGTACACTATATCACAGCCTGTCTCCTCATCTATAAATAAGAGGTAGGCAAATTTGGTAAAGGAGTTTTTTAAAGTTTTAAGTTTTTTAAGTTTTTAGTATTAAGGTAAGAAATTTTTGTCAATTTTTCCTCTCAACCCTTTCTCCCAGTGCATGCCCACAGTGTGATGATTGTAATTGCATGTCATCCTTATTCGAGTGTGACGTACTTGGACATGCACATGACCAGCAATAAAAATCAAGATTACTTTATCATTGCAGCATCCACTTAGCTTAATTATTTAATTGTTATTGTTATTTATTGCTTTCTTAGTTAATATCTCTCTATCCTTATCTCCTAGTAATGCGGAATGAGTACAACTTAATCATGAGCATTTAAGTGTAACTACTTGGTAACCTAGTAGTGTACCTAGACCATGCGCTTGGTAATCCTAGTGGTAGTCATGCATAAGGTCCAAGATGTGTACGGATGATTAAGGAACGGATGCTCATCGCACTTAGGCTAGTTTAGAATCTCTCTCTCACCCTCTCTCTCCTAGCTTAGTTGATATTATTTCCCATCATACCTAGGAGTAGCATTAGTGTAGGAACACATCATACACCTCGCTCTAGACTAAACCATACGTGACAAAGCTAATACTAGTCCAGGTGGGAAGACAACGAACTACGATCTACGAGTAACTGTCTAGAGACCACAACTAGTCCGTCTGCAGAGTTCAACCAAATCGTGCGTGAAGCGCTCGTATTCATATGGTTGAGTGCAAGGGTACCTCACCACTCATCAATATTACTAGACAAGGATCATTATTTGGACCAATGGCTAGGTGCTTATTTCTTAAGTTCTAAGTCCTAGGTTCAAGCCTAGGATCAAAAGAAGTTAAGCTTCTAGTCATCCATTGATCCTCTTAGGACTCCACCTTAGCAAAATAAGCATTGAGCCTTTGAGTGGGTGGGACAAACATTAATGATAATCATGTTAAGTGGATGTGACCAAGGTTAATGATGATCATGCTAAGTGGATGAGACCAAGGTTAATGATGATCATGCTAAGTTAATAATGATAATTGAATACTATTATGATCTACCAAAGAATACTGTAGTCATTCTCCTTTTAAATTCATCAATTTTGTGATAGTCTTGATTAGTTAAATGTAAATTTTGTGATAGTCTTGACGAGTTAAATGTACACCTGGGTTATGTTCACATGATTTGCATCCTTCAGTATTGAGTTCAAAGCCTAGCACCACCTTCCCATATACCAGCCTAGAAGCATGTTCAAGCTCTGGTCAAGCAATCTGAATACCTTCTATAACGTGATCCATGGGTTCTTGTGTTAAAGTCGATGCAGTGCAACCGACGTATTTTTAAAAATATTGCAAATCAACATAGTCCCTGTGACGACTAGAGACTTGAATAATAAGTAGTCCATTCATTTGATATTTCAACTGCTTCACTTACGGCAACGACCTATGTTCGTTGGTTCATTTGTTCATTATTGTATACGCTTGCAAAGAGACCGACCATGTATCTGTTCAAAGAATCAACTTCTCATGAACACATCGCTCAAAATTGTTGAGTGACAACACCTCTGGAAATGTCTCATTATCAATCAAACAATCAACACAAATACAAAGGCAATTACTACATGGTCATGCAGTCCCTGTGACTTTTCCACAGTCAACTGTGCGTGGAAAAGAGCTGTACTGATTTGATTTATTATGGAACATATCGTCTCTACAGTCTCTCTTTCTGGTTCGGTAGAAACTTGAATAATCCTCCATTCCATCATTTGAAATGTATTTGAACTACTTCAACTAACACCATGAATGAGAGCTTCCTCTGGCCATTCATTTCTAATACAATGAAATGAACAGGTGAAAGTTCCAATTAGAGACCATGTCACGAAGTAACCGTGAAAACTTCTTGCTTAACGACAACTTTAGAAGTGCTCCATTGTCAACAAACCATCAATACAGAATCTTAATGAAATTTTGTATCAAATACATAGTAATTGCTCGCCTGATTGACTGCAGGATGCTACCGTGTATGGATGGATGGATTCACAGCGTTACCCTTAACTTTGCAAGCAGGTCTTTAAGCAAGAAAAGCTAAGTCAAAGTCAAAAAATCCAATACTTGCAGGTTGCAGACAAAATTTCATTTTTGGTGGCTTTTTGTTAAAGCTTACAATTTTAGGAAAGCTGTACATTTCCCGATTGCTTTAAGTAAATGGTAGGTTTGTAGTTTTAAAAGTTACTAGGAGGAATTTTTACTTGTTGGATGAGTACATTTTTAAGGCAAGGAAATTTAGGGTTGGTAGTACAACCTGTATTGCAATAGCAAGATAGATATTTCTATGAATTTAGCCCTAATTCATAATCATCATCTTATCATTATTCTAAGAATGTAGAATTAGCAAGCTTGCTCAATGATAGTGATCATAGAACAAGCTTCTAGGAAGAGTGGTGTGGTCGAAGGCAAGGCACAGCAATGTCAAATATATCATTATAGGAATTAAAAATGAGCTATATAGATGCCTTTACAAGGGTTGCAACAAGCTATCTATACCAAAACAACATGTAAGACCTTTCCTATAATCTTTAGGATTTTTACTATTCAATCTATCTTGCTTCCAAGAGGAGGCATCTCCCATTCCCCATGGTGTCATCAGCCATGGACTCTTCTATGGACTTTATAATAGAAATTAGGATTAATACCATAAAAATTTTACTTTGAAAAAATGTTTGCACTTATCAAAAGCAGAAATTTTAAAACTATTTGCTATGTCTTTTTGTCTGCAAGGGACCATACTCTTGTTTAAACTATATCCAAGATTGGTACTGTAGAAATAGAAGAATATCTCTACCTAGGTTATTGCCCTTCATGAGGAACTATTTCAATTTGATTTCTAGACTACCCATGATATGGATTGGATCCTTGTCAATGGTCTATAGTTCTTTGGAGCCAATGATCTTGCATTGACAAAGTGATAACCAATGATGCAATTCAACCCTAAGCTTTTCTAGAGGATTTTCATTTGAATTAGGATCCTTAACTTTTCCATGGTATTATGGGAAATCTTCTTTTTGGAACAAATCAAAATAGGATTTAGTGAATTAATCAAGCTTGACAAGATCACTACTTCACTATCTAGAATGGTGCTAGCTAAATTTTGTGTATGGATGCTATTCTAAAAAACATATGAATTACAACAACTAAGGTTGAAGAGTAAATGGAGGTTCCTTATACTCCATGTTGAATATGAAAACCTCCCTTCAAACAACAAAAAGTTGCAATAAGTATAGACATCGATAGGTTTTTTTTATGTAAGTAGTCCAAGACCATGTTCTCACTATGGAAAATAGGACCATAATATTTCAAACTATTTAAAATGGTAGAAAGTTGCAAATTTTCCCCATACTACATAATCAAATCTGAACCAAATCCAATTGTACCCCTTATTAGTTTTGTCAAAAACTAGATCACATAATTCTTTTTTTGTAAATTTTGACTATGAAAGGTTGAAATGACCAATCAAAGTTCAAAAGTGTCTCTAAAGGACTTACTATTCCCTCACGCTACTTAGTTGTAAAAGAAAAACTTTCATCCTTATCTAGAATAACAACCTTAGCCTACATAGTCTAGGAAGTTTTGTACCTAGCCAAAAGCCTCCTGTTCTCTGGTATGATATCCACAAGACACATAGATGCCTATCCAACAGAATTTTGAAGAAGTGGAAGCTTCTTCTATCATGATTGTACCTATTAGATCAGCAAAAGAATATGTTCTATTCTTTCTTAAAGTGGAATGGATCATCACTCATGCTTTCCCCATTCTTCTTCAACTCACAAACATCCAAATTGTAGTGTATAATGGGATGATTAGATATATTCTATATTCATCCCCCTTCCCAAGGTATCCATCACTCCCTTTCCAACTGACCAAGGACCCCAACACTAGCAACACCTAGAGGATTATGAAAACATCCAAAGACATGACATTCTTATCCATAGGAAACTAAGTCATCTATTAAAAATTCTATAAAGTTTGAGTAGTCTAAAAGAGAAATTCCAAAAATCTAAGCCAACATAGAAATAATGATAAAGTACAAGGATGTAGAACCATAATGAATTATGATTATTCCAATTGATGCAGTCTTTTTATCCCATGGCACTATGCCTTCATGTCATATGATGTAACTTTATCACATTCTAAGGTTGTGCCCTGATGTTATTTTTACTTGACACATTGCCCAAGTTTCATGGTTGTTTTTTTATCTCGTGGATCTTTTCTATGAGGTTCAAGTACCATTTGATGTATTTTAAAAAGGTATTTTTGCCTATATTTCTTTTGAGAATTAATATACATATCTCAAACTCCTATAAAAAATGAATATATAATTGGCTACATAAGTTCTCATGGTCATATGTCTCTATCAGGGGATAAAGATTGATTGATCTACAACCTTTCTATATTTTCTCTAGTCATTTTTTCCATGTTTTTTATATCTTTCTTGTAATAGATTTCTTGAAACTATGATGTGACAACATTTTTTGAGAGGTTCATAATCTCATTTTCTTTGAACATGACTAAACCATAAAAGATGTTATTCTTAGAACTTATCTATAATAGAAACCACTATGAATCTTTCTCCAATATTTATATTATAATATCTATTTAGTCTTGTAACCTGTAACATTATCTAAATACTCATATTTTTTCCACTAATTTATTGATTATGTTGAATTTTTACAACCTAATATTAAACGTAAAATAAAATAAAATAAAATGGATGATTTCTCTGATTAATAAAATGGTAGAAAAATCTAGATTTCATTTTATGGAATGAGATATGGGTATTGCTAAATGAAAATATACTTTCAATTTTAGAAAATATTAAGCTTAATTAATATCTTATAAAATTTTCCTTTTGATTTTTCTGGAATTATTTTCTCACATAATATATAGCTAGCCTTTCTCCATTTAACCATCTTCTCTCAGTCATATTTCTTATATCTTCATCAATTTTACCATTTAATTGGAGCATTGACATTAGGTAATGGAACTCTGTACATTAAGGGACTTATTGTCCTTAATTGTTACATTTATTTAGTCACTATTCATACTTTTACTAAAAATACTTTATGTATTCTATATTCTATTAATTTTTAATATATTCATCAAGCACTGTTTTTCTCCATAAGATAGCTATAGGCACTTTATTATATTTCTTTTTCAAATTAATAAAAATCACATATTTATTTTCTATGCCATCTAAACTTCTACATTAAATGTATTATCAAGAAAGCAGCCTTTGTAGTCAATCTTCTTGGAAAAATTCAAATTATGTATGACATTAATTCATTTCTAAAACATTGTTGTACAACCATCTCTCATAGTTTCAAGCTTTGACTCATAAGATTGTTTGCTCTACAGTTTGCACAAATCTATATATCTTTTTTATTCTTGTAGATGGATACAATAGGTCTTTAACTTTTAGGTATTATTCCATTTTTCAATATTTTGTTAAATACTTTTGTTAGCCATATGACACTTGTATCTCATGTACACTTCTAAGCTTCTATAGAAATGACATTTGGTCTTGTAACTCTACCCTTTGTCATCTTAGATAAGGTTATGTTCATGTGAGATAAGAAAAATTCATTGATTAGTACACATTGGTTTTTCTTCTTACATGTCCTCTGCTAGAAATTCATTTTTGTTAATAATTGTTGAAAATTAAATTTTCATCCATTCAAAATTTTCTTGCCTATTACTAAATTGCTTCCTTGATACATTAAATATCTTTACGTTTCTTATTTCTCATGTTTTCCAATTATATATCTAGATTTTTCTCCCTCTATTTTAAGTTACTATTTATGTATATCAAAAAAAGACTACTAATAATTCCAACTTATCATGTGTGATTGGTATGAGTTCATAGAAGGGGTAAGAGGTCACCTAGAGCCTCAATGTTTATTTTGCCAAGCAAGATCTTAGGAGGGTTAGTGGACTTCTTTGAGTAGATGCACCTAGGTCCTTAACTTAAGAAATGAGCATCTTACCATTACTCCAAATGATAATCCCTAGGCTATAGTCTTTTTTAGTAGCTCATAAATACTATGGTGGCAACACATATATATCTAATGACCATCATCAACCATACTTATGGGTTTGCTAGCAAGGGTGAAACCCAAGAATACATCATCTTCCTAGTCTTATTGAGTTAGCTACATGAGTTTTTTGTTTTCCTCTTCACCTCTATGAAGAGCTAAATCTTTGTTTATTTGTAAGTTCCATTTATCATCTTCAATTATTTTCTCACATCATTTTACTCTTTCTTTCAATGGCTTTCTTAGAATAGTGATGTAGCAACTTTTTTTTATAAGCTTGTTCTTAATATTTGTATATACCTAAACCCTCTAAGACATCATTCTTGTAACTTATCTAAAATAAAAGTTACTCCAAGTCTTTCTCTAATATTTTTATTATGTATTTTATCTCTTATAGCAACATTCAATATTCATCTAAGCATTTGATGAACCATCAAAGTGTCATGTCAACAGGTCTCATTGACGTGGCCTTGTCAATGGATCCTCGTTGACATGGTGTTCCCCATCGATGAGGCCGTGTTGACGTAGCATTTGTTGCATTTATGATGTCCCATCGACATAGCTCCACAATAAAGTCTATAAATACACATGCTCCCTACATGTATTAGCATTCTTTGGTTTATAGAGTAATTGAACTCTTGTAGTTTTATTCCGTAGTCTTAGAGAATAGTCAATGAGTGCCTACAATGTGGATCTGAGTCAGTTGTATGGCATCTTATTCGAGTGACAATGTACTTGGACACATTCCATAAATGACAATAAGATCGAGATTGATTCTTATTCATTCTAGTATTTTGACTTAGATTAAATTTACTTTCCATGCAATTTACATTTTAGTAAGCAGTGAGGTACCCCTACACCCAACCATACTGATGAGCGGCGAGGTATCCCTATGCACAACCATACAAATATAAGCATTCACACATGATCCGATTGAATTCCAAGGACTAAGTGCTTATATGCCTTTGTGGAATGAGGATGGGTTGGTTAATCATTATCTTCCCATGCTTACTTGTATGTCACGATTGTATGGTTAAGTAAACTTGAGGCATATGATTTTTATAGCTTTTATGTTTTTAGGTCCTTCTACTAATAAAGGGAAAGAGAGAGATAACTAAGTAACTAATTTAATTTGACTACTTATTAACTAGGCTCTAACTGATCCTAACACCAGTATCCGTTCTCACTTGTCGCACACATCCTGAAATAGTGCAACACTACTGGGATTACCAAATGCTAATCGTTATTGAGTTACCAAGTGTTACACGCATGCTCGAAGTGATCGTACTATGTGTGCTTACTTAGGAGAGTTGCAGGGTGAGAGAGAGAATCATTAATTAACTAGAAAAGCATTTAATAACATTAATTAACACTAAGTAATCTATTTTGGATGTTGCAAGGTTTATCATAAAATTCATCTTTATTGCCGTACACAAGGTGTGCTTAGGTACACAATGCTCAAATAAAGATTTGTTCACTTTATGACTCCTACTACAAGCACGCAAAAATAATTCTAACTCTCGAAAGGAGAAAGGGCAAGAGTTTGGCTAAGGGTCTAACTATCTATCCCCAAACCAAGTGTGCCCACCTCTTATTTATAGGCAACAAGGTAGGCCTCGATATCGGGTATCTCACATCACATGGTAGGCATTGATATCAGGGACCTGCTATTGTGGATGCGATATCGTGGTCCTGATATCACAGTTCATCATACCCCCACAACTAAATGAAAACTCGTCCTCAAGTTCCTTAAAAAATATTGGGAAGGTATGGTAATGAGACGCGACTTGCACTAGGCCGCGATATCGCGTCTTCTCCTGCGATATCGCGTACGCGATATCGCGTCCCACCGCCATATCTATAAATAAGAGGCGGCACTCC
>MNCI01001975.1:309653-328004 GCA_015680685.1 Gnetum montanum | reverse complement strand
GAAAAATATGAGGAACAAGAAAGATGGGAAAAATAACAACAGCAACACCAATAAAATGGATGTCAAAGATGGGGATGAAATGAGGAATGGTTGATTGCAGAGAATGTTTAAAGGAAAGGATTGAACAATTGCACCAAAAAGTAATGCCAGTGGATCCTCCCCAAAGCAGGCTCATGCCCTTTTATGCCCTGACAAACCTACAAACCAAAGAGTCCATAGGCTCTAGGAATGTCATTTGGAAGCAAGAATTAAAAACTTACCCACAAGAATTTACCAAGGAAAAACAATGCATCAACCAAGATATGGACTAATCATAAAACTGGTAATGAGGTGGAAAATGGGAAGAAAGATGGGGAGGAGAGAATGGAATAGGATCCTAAGAACAAGGTTGTGTAAAGTCCCTCATGTATTGTATGGTTAATGTAACTGAGTAGAACTCATTCCAAATCCAGACTCAAACCACCCACATCCAATGACCTGACATCAATACATTTGACCAATCCATCCTCTTTAAGTAATAAGAATTCTTCCACACATAGTCATCACCATTCCAAGGAGAGTGAGATGGAGAAGCAGGAAGCGAGAAAGGGCCTTAGTTAGAGGGAACCTTCAGGCATGGGTAACATATTTTTCCAGTGCCATAACCAGTGCTTGTAGCCCATATTACTTTATTATGTCTAAGAGGTGTGCTTTGAATTCCCACTTTTCTTCTCTCTCTTTTTTTATGTGAAAACCACACCATGCAAAGACTTATTTTTATTTTTATTTACTTAGCTTCTTGATATTTTATCGATGGCAGAATGGTGGAAAACACAAGAAAAAGCATCCAAGAACCCAAGAGAATGGCCAACACAAATGCATCAAATCCCCTTGAAGTCACACCCTTGTCAACCATTGAGTCCTTCCTTGGTTTGAAAAATACCAAGCCACCAAGTTATTAAAAAGTTGATTTATAAAAAAGGGACTGTACAATTCCAAGCCAAAGAAGACCATAGAGTTGGTGGATGAATGGATGATGTGGGCTTTGCTTGTTTTATCAAAAATAACCATATCATAATATCAGCATCATAATTCAATGGTAAAAACTAAACATTAGCAATCAATAGTATATAATTCAATCCAGCATCATGAGCACTTATTGGATGACGAATAAAAGTGAATTAAGCAAACAAAGAAACAATAAAAATGTGAAAGATGGTGTAAAACAAAAATAAGAAAAGTTGAAAAATGTGTAAAAAAAATGTATAAAACAAAAACGTGGAAAACAAAAATTCAAAAAGAATTAAGGGCCTAGAATGGTTGGCATAGGTGGCCATCTTCCCCATGATTGAGTTGGAAGGAGGAGATCCTAAATAGTGAGCAGGGTTGTCCACCAACAGAGGTAGCATGTGTACTGGCTATCCTAAGCTCATGGAAAGGTTTGGTTTGTTGCACGCTGACCAATAGTTTCTTGTCTAGGCTCTCAAGTTTGTATATTGTCATGGCCCCTAAAGGAAAAGTTGCATAAATAATATAAGGTCCTTTCCATAGTGTTTGAAATGTAGTGCGTTGTGGCACATGTGTGGGATTCTAGTAGAGAACCTTATCTCTTGGTTGATATTTAACTTTTCTAATTCATAGGTTATGATGTTGTTTATTGAATGCCTTGTGCAATTCATTAAATGACAGGGTAGCTAGTCGGTTCTCATCTAGCAAATTAAGGATCATTAACCTTTCTTTTTATGCTAGATCAAGGCCAAGGTTGAGGTCACATACTATGGATAGTGTATGGAGTTCAGTTTGAATGGGGAGCATTGGAAGTTTTCCATAAACTAACTTTTAGGGAGAGTAGCTTATAGGGAGTTTCCATATGGAGCGGTATGCCCAAGGAGCATCATTCAATTTAGTGCTCTAGTCTTGCTTATACTTGCTAATAGTTCTTGTTAATATCTTTGTAATCTCCTTGTTGGTGACCTCAGCTTAACCGTTTGCTTGGGGGTGATATGGTGTAGTCAATTTGTGCTTGACCCCTAAGTGTTACATTAATTTCCAAGAAGTTGCACCTGTGAAGTATGTACCATTATCTGAAATAAGTGCATGTGGCACACAAAATCTGTTTGTGACTTGTTGTTGAATAAATCATGCAACGGTAGATGATGTACAATCTTTAATAGTAGCTGCTTCTACCCATTTTGTAAGGTAGTCAATGGAAACTATGACATAAGCTTTTCCATTGGACATTGGTGTGATGGGCCCCATAAAATCAATTCCCCAAATGTTGAAGGGTTCTAACGGTTGAATCCATTGTTGTGAACCCTCTATTCTAGCAGTCATTCCCCAATCACATTGATAGAGCTCACAAGATTGGACAAATCAATGGGCATCTTGAAATAGTGTAGGCCAATAATGTCCTACAAGAAAGATCTTGATGGCCGTTCATCTCCTAGCATAATGACCCCCACAAGGACCCTCATGCGCATCTTGGAGAACTCGCAGTTGATCTATATCGAGAACACACCATCAAACCAAGCCATCAGGGCACACTTTGTAAAGTTACCCATTGATCTCCATAAGGTACTTGGCTCAGTGAAGAAACTATTGTTTCTTATTAAGGTCTAACTCTTGTGGTGTTTGTTGAGTAAGGAGATAGGAAAGAATGCTACTATACCAGCTTTTCTCTGTGGGTGATTGATTATTCACCACATTGACAAAGAGGAATTCATCAGGGAAATGATCAAAATTTGGATGCTCATCCTGTTTATTGTCCCATCATAATCAAGATAAATGATCAGCAACTACATTCTCGGTGCCTTTATGATCAATCATCGTAAGATCAAACTCTTGTAAGATTACAAGCCATCGTATGATACGAGGGCTTACCATTGGCTTATTCATGAGGAACCAAATTGCACTATGATCCGTATGTACATATACTTTATAACCCAATACATAGTGCCTAAACTTTTCTAGTGTAAACACTACAGCCATTAATTCTTTCTCTGTGGTAGTGTAGATAAGTTGTGCACCAACAATACTTCTACTTGCACAGTGGATGTAATAAGGGTGTTTCTATTCATCTAACTATGTAAGTACAACTCCTAAGGCATAGTTGGACGCATCAATCATGATATGGAATGGTTTGGACCAGTCAGGAGCTTGTAGAATGGGTGTTTCTACTAGCTTTTGTTTCATAGTTTGGAAAGCTAATTCGCATTCCCTGGTCCATTCGAAAGGTACATCCTTTTTCTTTAGTTCCACCAATAGTTTGACAACCTTTGAAAAGTTTTCAATAAATCTCCTATAGTAGCCATTGTGTCCAAGGAATGATCGAATATCTTTGATAGTTTTGGGTTGATGGGTAATTCCTTAGATAACTTTGATTTTCTTGGGGTCTACCTCTATCCTTGTGTGTGAGATTTTATGCCCTAGTACTACGCCTTCTTGGACCATCAAATGGATTTTCTACCAGTTGAGCCTCAAATTGGTTTTTACACATCTTCTTAGCACTTGCTCTAACCAGTCCAAGGCTTGATCAAAGTTTGCTCCATAAGTGGAGAAGTCGTCCATAAAGACCTTCACACCATTTCCTATCTACTATTGGAATATGATTAGAACTAAACGTTGAAATGTTGTAGGGGCATTGCACAAGCCAAACAACATTTTTTTGTATGCAAACATTCCCCAAGGACTGGTGAACGTAGTCTTGGCTTGGTATTCTGGAGCTATTTGTATTTGGTTGCATCCACTATATCCATCCAAAAAACTGTAGTAATGATGCCCTGCGATGGTGTCTAAGACTTGGTCAGCAAATGGCAATGGAAAGTGATCTTTGAATGTTGCCATATTCAGTAGCCTAAAATCTATGCATATCCTCCATTTGCCTCCCTTTCTGGGCATGATAATTAAGTGGCTAACCGATTCGCTATTAGCAATGGGGTATATGAACCCAGGTTTTAGAAGCTATTCAATTTCTTCCTTAACTACTTGCTTCAACTTTGGGTTCAATTGCCTCTATGGTTGTCTTCGAGGCTTCATGGAGGGGTCTGTGTAAATTCTGTGCCAGCATATCCTAAGATCTATTCCAATTAATTCAGGATATGACCAAGCAAAACCTTTTGACCAATTTTTTATCACATTTAGTAGTCTCTCTTTTTGTTGCGGAGCAAGCTTCATGTTAATAATTACCGGTTTTTCATTTTTAAGAAACATGTATTCCATACTGATGGGCTCCTACTTAAACTTCTCAGGGATTTCCAACTTCCCCTAGTTAATATTTTCAAGGCTAAAACTTGGAAGTTGGCGATGGACTTGCTCTAATGCATTTATGCTATCAATGTAAGCATAATTCAAACCCTTAGTTGGTTCCATGCATATGATTGAACTGCTTTCTTGATCAGTTGTCAACCACTGGGTGCCTTCCTATCGTGTGGCTACTACATACAAGCATCTTTGTATGTTAATCACTTGTGCACATTCATTGCATGTAGGCAAAGCTAAACTTTGCACAAACCATGACCTTTGCATGCAATTACACCCTATGTCACTATATGCGATGCATGGAACTTTCTTCTTCTCGATCTTTCTGAATGTATTTTCCTTTGATATTTCTAGGGAAAGATCATCGATTCCTAGACGTGCGTCTATGGTGCTTAGCCATGCTCTTCCCATTATGATTAAGAAGTCCCCCTTACCATTGTTCACCTAAATCACTAGGAAGTTAGCTAGATACGACCACCCACAAATAGTGGTAACAATGTTCTCTACTAGTCCCAATGGGATAGTGATGGACTGGTTGGCCAACTCTAAACAGATGTTGCTCTTTTTTAATGGAGGCAAGTTCCTGGCCTTGTACATTTCTTGAGAGATTAAATTGACATCAGAACTTGAATCCAAAAGAGCTTTACATGGCTTATTCCCAGTGATCTATAAATATATGAGAGGACTCCCAGGATTAGAGAATTTCCTGGGAAGGTGGCCAGCTTTTATCCAATCGGTGATGGCATGTGTTAACATGACCATATGCGTTGAGCATGGTGTTTGACTCAAAGGGGGCTCCGAAGTTTTT
Organism: Gnetum montanum; assembly: GCA_015680685.1. Taxonomy (NCBI): domain Eukaryota; kingdom Viridiplantae; phylum Streptophyta; class Gnetopsida; order Gnetales; family Gnetaceae; genus Gnetum; species Gnetum montanum. The sequence continues at coordinate 322,960 of MNCI01001975.1, read as the reverse complement.
TTTGATACTGAGGCGTTTGAAGAATTAGTCACTTGTGGTTGCAAGGGCTTAGTTGGGTTGTTGCTTCTAAAGAAAGATCTTTTCTTCATATAGTTTTCAGAACCAAAAATAGGTTAAGAGTTAATAGCCCTTGTGGCATTACGTTGTTGTGGTTGGGTAGGGATTTCACCCTACATAGCTTGAGCAGGTGGTAGTGGAGTTAAGGGTGGAAGAGGTGTAGCCATATGAGAAGGATGGTATGTTGGTGGAACATCGCCCCTTGGAGAAGGAGTTCTATAATACTCGTGAGCTTGGTAGTGAGGTTGAGGGGTAACGTGACCAATAGAGTCACATGGAGAGATTGGTTATTACACGTAATATCCATATGGGTCAGGTTGCCAGTAAGGATACTATTGCCTTGGTGGTGGCATTCCTCATGATTGTGGGTACTGCCACTGATGATGTTGCTCAATTAGTTGTGGTGGAGTTCCACTGGGATAATACATTAGGGGTGGTGGAACTATCTTGGGTTACCTTGAGCATAAGGTAACCTTCAGGGTGTTTGCCTTTTGTTTAATTGTGGGTTGAGTGCATACACCCCAGACTCCTGCAAATGTGAGATTATAGAGCAACATCCCTTAGGATGGTCATATTGGCATATCTCACATCCACTATCATTGTCTGTATTTGATTCCACAACCTCTTCTATGATGGTAACTTTTCCCTTACCCTTGTTATGTGCATATTTAGTTTCTCTCTTTTTTCTTTTTTGCAATCACTACCTTACCCTCTAGACTCCTCTACTATTTTAAGAACAATTTGAAATCTATCATCTAGGGATTCCAACATTTGTCCTACCTTTGCTGATACTTCTAATGTCAATTTTTGGATAGGCAAAGTTTTCCTATTAACCATCTCTTCGAGTGGTGAATCTTCTTTATCCTCACAAAATTTTACTCCTCTTTTTTAGAGGGAAGGATCTCTGTTATACTCTTTCACACTTTCTCTCTTCCATAGCTCACCTTCTTCCTTAGCAACTTGCTCCAATAGTTTTTGAATTTGATGGGACCTAAGCTCATATAGTCTTCCTTGGGCATAATTCCCAAGGGTTCTTCGCATTTCATGCCTAAGCCCATCTATGAGATGGTGTAGTTGATTCCTCTACGAATAACCATGGCTTGGGCAATGATGTAACAATGCATAATATCAACCCATGGCAACATCTAAGGGTTCATGACCTTCTTGTTTCCATCCTTGGATTTTCTTTTGTTGGTTAGACACTCGAGAGTACGTTTGGTACTTATCGTTGAAAAATTCTAACATAGTAATCCACCTACGAATAGATTCCGGTTCTAAGAACTGGTACCAACTCTCAACTTCTTTGACTAGTGTTCGTGGGAACAACTTAAGTTTTTGCCATTCATTTTCTATGTTTTATAAGGCACATACATCATGAAATGCTTGTAGATGATTTTAAGGATCAGCGTTGTATCCCCCTTTAAATCTTCGGATGTTGTTCATGTCTAATCTTTTGATCCTACTATCTTTTTGGTGTCTTGTTGGAATTCTAACAGCCTTAGTTATGTCTAACATACTTCGAGTAACAAGTAGGGGTTTATCGTGATTGTCCTATCTATGGCATCTATGATGCCTATGTTGTTCCCTACTCTCCCTTCTTCTATGTTGTGATTCTCTAAAATGCCCTTGTCCCCTTTCTCAAGTATTTTGTTTATGACTCTCATTTCGTCTATCCTTATCCTCATGGTCTTTTTCTTTGTGACTACATTTGGATCCTGAAGGAGAGGGTGAAGGAGACGATGAAGGTGAAGAAGAAGGAAAACCGTCACCATAATGGTGTCTGCTACCTTCTCTTTGGCAGTCGTAGCCACAATCGTGATTACAATCGGAAGGTCCATCCTTGTCATGTGTTCGTGCTTCTTTTTCAGACCTTTTGTGTTTGCCAGTATCAGAATCTAGGTTATGGATAGTTGAGTAAAGATTCTCATACACAACCCCTTGACTGAAGTCAACGGGAGGAACATCATTATGTGGGCGACTACCTGAGGCAGGTTCACCACCCTCATTTTCGCTTAGAACATGTGGAATATTTTGCAACAACTTTCCCTTCATGGATTCATGATGTTTCTCCTATTGTAAGTCCCTTTGAAGTTGTGCCTCCATAGGTCGATATTCTCTTGAATCATGATCATGCACAACGTACTCTGCTTGTAAGTGTTGCATGCCAATTCGTGTGAGATCACGAAGAAGCATGCCGAGGACTGAACGATCGAGAGGTGACACTGTGTTACCTTCTAAGTCTCGCCAACACAGTTGTTCATCCTAGTAGAGGATAAAGGTGAAGCTTGGTACATACTCATCAGGATGAACATATACCACACAAAGCTGTTGAGGGACTAGTGAATTATCATGTGTAGTACGCCTCCGATTGTTCCTTGTATTTGACCTAGGTGGTGAAACACTTTTGTATGAAGAAGGAGACATGATAGTCAATTCAATGTGCAATGTATTATATATTATTTTTTTAACCAACCCTAAGGGTTCATTCCAATGATGTGAAAGATTTCCTATGTTCTAATTAGCGCACAAATAACAAAGTCCTCGACAACGATGCCAATGATGAGCGACGAGGTATCCCTATACTCAACCATACAAAGATGAGTGTTCATGCACGATCTGGTCAAATTCCAAGGACTAAGTGCTTATACACCTTTGTGGAACGAGGACAGGTTGGTTAATCATTGTCTTCCCAAGCTTACTTGTATGTCATGATTGTATGGTTAAGCAAACTTAAGGCATATGATTTTTATAGCTTTTATGTTTTTAGGTCCTACTGCTAATAAGGGGAGAGAGAGAGATAACTAAGTAACTAATTTAATTTAACTACTCATTAACTAGGTTCTAGCTAATCCTAACACTAGTATCTATTCTCATTTTCCATACACATCCTGAACCAATGCAACACTACTAGGATTACCAAACGCTAATCGTTACTAGGTTACCAAGTGTTACATGCATGCTCAAAGTGATTGTACTGTGTGTGCTTACTTAGGAGAGTTGTAGGGTGAGAAAGAGAATCATTAATTAACTAGAAAAGCATTTAATAATATCAATTAACACTAATTAATCTATTCTGGATGTTGCAAGGTTTATCATAAAGTTCGTCTTTATTGCCGTACACAAGGTGTGCTTAAGTACACAATGCTCGAATAAAGATCCGTTTACTTTATGACTCCTACTACGGGCATGCAGAAATAATTCTAACTCTGGAAAGGAGAAAGGGCAAGAGTTTGGCTAAGAGTCTAACTATCTATCTCCAAACCAAGTGTGCCCACCTCTTATTTATAGGCAACAAGGCAGGCCCCGATATCGGGTATCCGACATCGCATGGTAGGCATCGATATCGAGGACCCAATATTATGTCATACAAAGCACAAATAGTTCATGTGCGATCTAGGCAAATTCCATGGACTTTATCATTTTCAATGCACTAGCCCTTTAGAAAGTGAATCTAGCCTTAAGATTAATCGTTGTCTTCCCAATTACACTTGTGACGTTCATGGTATGGTTAAGTGTATCTGAGGTATTCGATTTTTATAATTTTTTATGTTTTATAGATTTGTGCTCAAGTATGGATAAAAGTAATTTGATTAACTAATCTAAATTAACTAATTTACTAACATTTAACTGATCCTAACATAAGTATCCATTCCCACCTTCCGTACACATGTTGAACCCATGTGTCCGCTACTGGGCGACCAAGCACTACACTACTGTCGTGCTTAAGTACAACAACGCTCAAATAGAGATCCATACACTCAATGACTCCTACTACAGGCACTTCGAGAAAAAAGTTCTAACTTTTGAATGGGAAAAACACAAGCACTTTGCTGCTACTGAAATCTAGATTGCTATAAATGCGACTGGAAGGCACGTATTTATAGGCAACAGACAAACACTGCGTTGACGAGGCCTTATCAACACAGTCGATTGTGTCGACGAGGCCTCATCGACATGCAGCCAACCAACAATGAATCATTACATTTCATGTACTTAGTTAATATTTACATTTCCATGCATATTAATGAATTGGTAGAAAGGGCGTGACTAGTTTTGAACATAAACATATATTCGCTTGGTAATCCCAACAACGTTATTGCTTGGTTCGCCCAGTAGCATAGTGCTTGGTAATCTTAGTAGTGGATATGTGGGTTTAGGACGTGTATGGCAAGCTAGGAACTGACACTCATCTCTCCTAGGCTAGTTTAGACTTTACTTTCTGTTGCTAATTAGTTAAATAATTGATTTCTTTATTGTCATTAGGATTAGCCTAAGGTTGAAACAACATCAAGAATCATATGCTTCACTTTGGACTAAACCATATGTGACAAAGCTACCGCTACTCTAAGTGGGAAGATAGTGAACTACGATCAAGGCATAACGATCTAGATGCCACAACTAGTTTCATCCACAGAATTTGACCAAATCGTGCGTGAACACTTGTGATTCGTATGGTTGGGCATAGGGGGTACCTCGTTGTTCATCAACATTCATATTTTTACTCCATTGATTTTCTATCCATGCCTCTTTTGTACTAACTACCATTGAACACCATATAAAATAGAAAACCTAATTGCTTGGTACCTTGCAAATTGTCCCTTTAGCTTTATTAGGATTTTCTTATTACATAAAACACCACTAGCATGTCTTCATTTTGACTATTCTACCCCAATCCTATTTCTTATATCTTTATGAATTTCACTCTTTAATTGGAGTATTGAGAAAAAAAAACTCATCTATGAGATTTGGTATAATTTAACTACTAATTGCCAACCTGATACTAACCCTTCTCACTTTTTGTATCTAGGCTCTAGATTTACATTGAGACCTAACACATGCGTAAATAAAGAAATAAAAACATTTTCACTATAATGAAACATATACAATAATGATATGCACTTAGAATAACAAAAGAAAAATTATAGGGTCAAATATATTTCTTTTCCAATTTTCACTATTCCTGGAGAAAAACACTTGGAAGATTGCCTCTTTCCTAAAATCCAATCTATACCTTAGCAAAGAAGCCACACGATTCGGGTGGAAAACATCTTGACTATTGCCATGACGTATATTGTAGGACACTTGCAATTATTGTAATGTTGTTTTTTAATACTACACCAACGCTTATCACTTACATTGCAAATGAAGTGGACATCGGATGGAAATGAAATCATATTCTCATCGGTGCTCTTGCAAAGTCAAGTCATGTCGGTGAAGAATGTGAAGCAAGTCATGTCGGTGAAGAATGTGACGTATGCCTCATTTTTCGTTGGGGCGACCTATTCTCGTTGAATGGCCAAGCGCAACTAAAATACATGTGGACCTTCTGACTAGTTTCCTTCATCCTATGGAAATTCGGTAATAATTGTCGTGGTGTGTATTTATTTTACGTTTTCTAAACGTTTTCATGAATTTTTTTTTACCTAATTTCAATTGTTTCAGTTGAATTTTCATATACTATATATTGAACAACTCTCTCATAGTTTCATGGTATGACTTACAAACTTGTTTTTCTTTAATTTGCATCATTTTGTATATCTTGTTCATATCTTATATATTGACGTTGGTTCACAACTCTCTCATAATTTCATGGTATGACTTGCAAACTTGTTTTCTCTCTAATTTGCATCATTTTGTACATCTTGTTGGTTCTTATGATCAAGAACCATTGGTATTTAACTTTTAAGCATTATTTCATTTTTCAAAATTTTATTAAATAGTTTTATTAAACATAATTGTATCCTATTCACTCTCAACTTCTAAAAAGTAGACAAGCAATCAACAATTCAAGTAGAAGACATTTGGAATTATTGTCATGATATTTATTAGACACTTGCAATCAATTCAAGTGAAAGACATATGGAATCCATTGCCAATTATATTTATCAGACACTTGTAATTAGTGTGAATTTGAAACCTATTTTATTATGTTTTTTTTAAAAAAGAATTTGGGTAAAAATTTACAATTCCCTTTCTAAAAAAGCAGCGAAACAACCCATAATGAATAAGAATATATTAATTTTAGTATATACAATATAAAGCTCTTTAAATAAACATAATTATAAAGAAGCAAGAAACCATAAACTTTAACAAAAAAGCTTGTTCACTTTGATAATGAACAACAACGCTTAACCATATTCATATTATATAAATTTACTTAAATTGTTAACTATTTCTCTCGGGTTTCCTATAAGTAGCATGGTTTGTATAGATTGAAGGGAAATTTGTCCAATAATTTACTGGAAAATTGTAAGGTACGTCAAAATAAATATCATCATCCGTTAAATTCACACCTGTATGCAATCATTTGCCACGTTACTTTGTGGTGTTCTAGGTCGCACAAAAATATTGCAGATGAGAAGATGCATATGACTTCTCCCCAATTTTGACTTGGCAAAGTCATGTCAGTCAACAATACAACGTACCGAAATATTGGTTGGGTGACCCCATTTTTGATTGTGTTGGCCAAACGAACAAGTCCTCTGCGCCTTCCTCCCACCACCAAACAAATTCTCTAATAATTCTTTTAATACTCAACAACAAACAAGTAATTCTTTTAATACCATAACATTTCACCTCACGTCTATCACGTATGCATGAATGATTATTAACTTGTCTAATGTAATGTAATGTACCATACCAAAGGAGCGTACGTCGTCACAAGTGAGAGTCAGTCATTACAGGGACAGGCTGGCATTGGCTGGCGTCCGGTACCTGCACGTGTCCAGGCTGTCTACAACTACAACAAATCTTTCTTTGTTTCTTTCCTTCCTTTCTTGTCTGCTCAGCTCTGCTGTTGTCCACATGCAGCATTTATTGCTTCATTTATTCATTCCAAGATAGAAAATCATACCATTTTCTGTCTATACATCCTCTCATCTCTTGTTTTGTTTTCTTCTTTTCCTTCCTTGATTTTCAGTAATGCTGTGCCTGTGCCTGTGCCTGTAAGTTCAGGCACACAACACTGAAGGCAAGGCAAGGCAGCTCATTGTGTTGGCTCAGATCCAGTGTTTGGTCTCAACTTTCGTTCCTTCTTTGCTTGTGGCTGTGGAATTTGGTTTTGTAGTTTTTGTTCAAGAAAAATGGCAGCTCTGATCATGGTCATTGCTATTGCTATTGCATAAGCTTACCTATACGCAGCATTATAGTGAAGCCCAATCCTGGTGCATAAGCATAAGCCTAAGCCTAAGCCTGGTCATAACACTTGTTACAGCCGTACTGCTGCCCTTCATCAGCAATAATAATAATAATGATGCCGCTCAAGGTATGCCGTGTTTCATCTGTATGGATTGCAATTTTGTTGTTGAGCCATGTTGTTGTTGCTGCGGCTTCTACAAATAATGCAAAGGACGCAGCTGCTGTTGTTGAAGATGTGAGATCTTTGATTGCCTTCAAGAGCTGCATCACCAGTGACCCTCACTCTGTTTTACAAGATTGGCGATCCGACTCTCCTGATGCGTGCAACTTCACTGGAATTCAGTGCATTCCTACTTCTCAATGGAATTGAGATAACCATCTCAATGGAACCATTCCTACTTCTCTTGGAAAGCTCACCCAGCTCAGGCTCTTGTACCTTTACAATAGCTCTCTGAGTGATCCAATTCCACAGTTGTCCAATTCCAGAGTTAATTGGTGAACTCAAAGAACTGACAAAGCTGTCTCTATGGCAACCGTCTCACAGGTACTATCCCAATTTCATTGGGAAAACTTGCACAACTTGAGGTTCTCTATCTTTACAAAAATAAGCTACATGGAAACATTCCGCAACAGTTGGGTCAGATGGCTTTTCTCGAAAAGCTTGATCTCAGTGAAAATAATCTGCAAGGCAGTATTTTGCACCAATTGGCAAATCTCTCTTCCCTGAAATACCTTGCTCTCAGCACCAATTCTCTCCAAGGCACCATTCCCGGCTCTCTCATGAATTGCACTTCTCTCACCAAGTCGTATTTACACGAGAATGTGCTTTTCAAAAACCTTCTCAAAGGAAGCATTCCAGAGTCCATGGTGAACCTTTTAACCGGATGCAAGGTACTCTTCCTGCCTGGATCTCTACCTTCCCCAACTTAAAATATCTGCAGTTTTCAGTTAATAGATTATATGATGCAATACCAGACTCATGGGTGAAGGCATCATCTCTTATCAAGTTAGCAATCCACCGTAACTCTTTGCAAGGAACCCTTCTTAATTGGCTGGGCAATCTTTGTCACCTGGAATGGCTTAACTTGGATCATAACGACTTCTTGGCAAGTGAGGGCACCGGCTCTGATCAATCCGTTCCCATATTAAAAGCCCTACTTCTTGGCAAGTGAAGGCACCGGCTCTGATCAATCCATTCCCATATTAAAAGCCCTAAGGCTGTTGAGATTCTTAGATATGGGATTCATTAATTTACAAGGAATCTTACCTTCAAACATTGGTTCTTACTGGCCAAATCTTGAACAACTATCTTTAACGGGAAATACCATCTATGGAAGAGTTTCCTGCAGCATTGGCAACCTCTCATCACTGTATGAACTTCACTTGGGAAGAAACTTTTTAGATGGCAACATCCCTTCACAGATGGGGAACATGACTTCTATTCAGTATATTGACCTCAGTTACAACAAACTACAAGGCAACATTCCAACTGAACTGGCTCTTGCAAGCAAGACTCTTACCTTTATGTGCCATGCCATTTCTTCCAGCATAGGCCAGTTGGCAAATTTGAGTAAAGTGAGCCCAAAGTATGAACTCATTTTCTGGGAAAAATTCCTACAGAGATGGGTAAATTTTTGGGTAAATTTTTGGTGCTGGAACATTTGGATCTTTCAGTAAACAACTTATCTGGAGAAATCCCACCAGAGGTTGCCGGTTTAAAGTAGCCATTAAGTTATTCTTGTCATTAAATGAAAACAGAGCTAAAACCAGTTTGAGGAAGGAATGTCATGTAACAATGTGATAGCTTTGGACAACAACATGACAGTTTTCGTTGCTATCCATTGACAGCTTACGTTGCTATCCTTGGCAAACAACGTGTGGAAACGATTGTCATCGATTGCAACATATGGTGACAACTCGTTGCAATCCATCCATTGAAATCTATTCATTGTTATCTTGTAATGGTCTCATATTTTTCTAATAAATGGTAACCGATTCCGAGGCCTTTTGGGTTCTTGATGGGAGAACAAGGCACGGAGAATCAATTGCAGTGTAGCAGTTCAGGTCCCTTTCATAGTCGCTTACAGTCTACATACACCGTCATCGCAGAGCGCCCATGTGAAAGAAGATTCGGAACATTCAGGCATCAATGACATCAATGGCTGGAGGTCAGTTTGATCTGTTTTTCAAAATTGATTTGTGCATTTTTGTTTCATGCACATTTGTAGATTAAGAGATCTGTTTTTACATGCTTCCGCTTGTGCAATCTGGTTTTTGATGCACGTAAGATTGTTTACATTTGGTATTGGAGCAAGGTTGGATCTCTACCTTGATGCTTAATTTTGATTTTCTGGGTTTTGCTGCATTGTTTCTGTCTGCAAATTTCTGCGATTTTTGTCTATGCATTTCGGGGTTTCTACAATTTTTGTGTGCATATTTTTATGATGTTAGTAGATCTAGTGAGATCTGGAACCTCGATTTATGGTGCCCCTTTAGCCCAATTAGAATGAGTGTTTCAGCGTTTGGATCCTTGATTTTTCATTCTGGCCTTATGTTTTCTTCTGGCCATGGATCTGCTACCCTGAGAGAATGGTGCTATCTCGGGCAGTCTATCCGATTGAGGTAATGGGTGTTGTAGGAAGAGTAAAGGATTGAATATTGTTGTTGCTATTTCTGTAAGCGACTGTCAAAATTTAACAGAACCTTTGTATTTCTGCTGCGATTTTGCTTGCCATAATTTTGAACATACCGATAAGTGATGCCTTGGTATTTTGAAATATCCTTTGACATGAAAAAGGAATTTTACTGCAATTTTGGACATTTGAATTTAAACTGATGGCCTTTGAAATATTTAATTTGCTCACATGGGTGAGTAATTTTGGCATTTGGAATGGCAGTTTTTAATACTACCATTTTTCGAAATAAGGATGCATTGATTTAAATGATTCATGTGGAAGAAAATATATATATAGATATATATTCCATTGTTGTTTTGAAAAATGGCAATTATGGACTCATGTTTTGGTGTTTTTCAAGCAAGAAATGATTGTAGGTTTTTTCATGCTTGCTTAGAATTTAATTGCATTTTGTCAATATTGATTTTGATGCATAATGTAATCGTATGTATAACAAGAAAGAAAATTTTTGCATCATTTACTAGTGATCCTTATAATTTGTATAGTCATAGAGTGGCCACAGCATCTTTGATTATACAAAATTATAAATTAAGAGTTTTGGATCACATAAGTAATTGTGATTAATCACATGTAATATAATAGACTTTATCCCACAGGAATTTCTATTATATTTAATGTGGTCAATCAGGATGAAACGTTGAATTATTTTTTTTAATTTTCCCACAGGGATTAAGAAAAGGCATATAATTCAATAGTTTCCTCATAAGGATATATGGATCTATTTGAATTAAAATTTAGCCCACACGCAATTTTATGTTATTTGATTCATATCTTGCATGTTTTACATTGGTAAATGTGCCCTAAGGTATTTCATCACATATATAGTATTGTGATTAATCATCTGTCATATGATAGATTTTGTCCCACATGAATTTCCATTATATTTACAGTGATTAATCAGGGTGAAGTATTGAATTATTTTTCTTAATTTGCCCACAGGGATTAAGAAAAGGAATATAGTTTAATAGCTTCATCATAAGGATATATGAGTCTGTTTGAATTAAAATTTAGCCCACAGGCAATTTTATGTCATGTGATTCATATTTTTGCATGTTTACATTGGTACACATGTCCTACAGTTTATAGCCTAAAATTTAGTGACATAAGCATGTTTATTTTGCAGCTATGCAACCTGTAAATTACTCTGACTTTAAATGTGACATTCCTGAATTGATGGGTGATAATTACAAGGTGTGGAAGGAGAGAATTCTCCTTCATTTAGGATGGATGGACATTGATTATGCTATCCGTAAGGATGAACCACCTGCGGTTAATGCAACCAGCCATCCAGATGATATTGGTCTTTATGATAAATGGGAGCGATCTAATCGTCTCTGCGTAATGTTCATAAAAACCAAGATCTCGGCTGGTATACGTGGATCATTGGAACAGTATAACAATGTGCGCGCTTTGTTAAAAGCTATTGATGAACAATTTGAAACATCAGACAAAGCGTTGGCCAGCACCTTGATAATGAAGTTCTCATCCATGAAGCTCACTGGAATTGGTGGTGTGCGTGAGCACATCATGCACATGAGGGACATAGCGGCTCAACTAAAAACACTTGAGGTTGAGATGTCTGAATCTTTCCTTGTGCACTACATCCTAAACACGCTCCCACCGCAGTATGGACCCTTTAAGATTTCTTACAACACACATAAGGACAAATGGTCAATTAATGAATTGATGACCATGTGTGTGCAAGAAGAGGGTAGACTTGCCATGGAAGCGAAGGAAAGTGTGCATCTGGCCATGCAAGGAAAGAATACAAAACAAGTCAACACTAAAGGGAAGGGAAAAATCCCTCCACAAGCTGATATCAAGAAGGAATCTAGATGCTTTTTCTGTAAAAAGAAAGGGCACATAAAGAAAGATTGCCTTAAACATCAGAGATGGCTTGAAAAGAAAGGTACTCAATCCTCATTTGTTTGTTTTGAATCTAATATGGTTGATGTTAGTCATAACACATGGTGGATTGACTCCGGTTCTACAATCCATGTTACTAATTCCTTGCAGGGATTAGCAAACCTAAGGAAGCCAGTAGGAAGTGAGTCATGCATCTATTCGGGCAACAAGATGCGCTCACATGTGGAAGCGATTGGCACATGCAAATTAGTTTTAAGTAGTGGTTTTGTTTTGGATTTGGAAAGGACATTTTACATTCCTTGTTTTTCAAGGAATTTAATTTCTGTATCAAGGCTTGTATCATTGGGATTTTCCTTTAACTTTTCAGATACTATGTTCAGTTTATCTTATAGATCTGAAATAGTTGGAAATGGTACATTAACAGATGGTCTTTTTCAACTTAATTTACAAAACGACACTTCTTACACTTCTATGCATGTTCATGCTGGCATTAAGCGATGTGTTATGAATGAGGAATCCTCTATGTTATGGCATCGTAGATTAGGCCATATCTCCATTGAGAGAATCAAGCGCTTGGTAACTGATGGAGTACTTAGTACTCTTGATTTTACTGACTTTGACACTTGTGTAAACTGCATAAAGGGAAAGCAGACCAATGTGTCAAAGAAAGGTGCCAAGAGGAGTTCTGCCATATCAGAAATCATACATACGGATATTTGTAGTCCAGATATGGATGCATATGATCAACGGTATTTCATTACCTTTATTGATGACTACTCACAATACATGTATCTCTACTTGCTTCATCACAAAAATGAAGCTTTAGATGCCTTTAAGGTATTTAAGGTTGAAGTAGAGAAACAATGCGGTAAGCAAATAAAGATAGTGAGGTCTGATAAAGGTGGTGAATACTATGGTAGATACACTGATGATAGACAAGCACCTAGTCCCTTTGCTAAGTTTCTTTTAGAGCATGGGATTGTTGCCCAATACACTATGTCTGGTTCTCCGGACCAAAATGGTGTGGCAGAAAGAAGAAACCAAACATTATTGGACATGGTGCGGAGTATGCTTAGCAGCTCCAAGCTTCCTAAGTCTTTGTGGAATGAAGCCCTTAAGACACCAAGGCTATCTCTAAGACACCATTTGAATTGTGGAAAAGTTGGAAACCGAGTTTGCGACATATACGCATTTGGGGATGCTCGTCTGAGGTAAGAGTCTATAATCCACAAGAGAAGAAGCTAGACCCTAGGACCATAAGTGGGTATTTCGTTGGATATGCCGAACGGTCTAAGGGATACAGATTTTATTGTCTATCACATACTACTAGGTTTGTGGAATCAAGGAATGCTAAATTTCTTGAGAATGACTTGATTAGTGAGAGTCATCATTCCTGGAACGAAATTCCAGCGACTGATCATGCAAATGCTCAACCCTCTACTTCAAATACTCGATTGATTGTTGTACAAAACACGCCTACAGTACAAATACGTGATGTACATGCACCAGTCGTTGAAGTTCCACAAACTGCTGGTCAAGACATAGTAGATC
>MNCI01001975.1:226217-298405 GCA_015680685.1 Gnetum montanum | reverse complement strand
AGTGTGGAATTGAACAAAAAAAAATTGGGACACAGACACAAAATTTACAAAAAACACAATTTGTTGAAACTCATGTTATTCCTAGCAGTGGTGGCTCCTCCATGGGTCTCTTCCCCTTATCTTGTGCTCCAGGTTTTGGAAATCTATGTCTCTGAAGAAGTGCCTAGATCTTTTCTTCCTCAGTTTAGGGATCCTGTGCCATCCATGTTGATGCTCCAATGTTTGATGGAGTTGGCACCTCCCATGGGCACAATAGTTGCAGGAACATCTGATTAGCCTTGACATACCAAGTTGCAAACAACCATTGTTCCTCTTCATAGGCTCTAGATTTGTCTTTTCATTCTTGGTAGTTTGTGAGCCATCAAGAAAAATCCACCACGACATCCTTCTATCCTTGGTAGCTGGTTTTGACCACCTCTAATTTAGAACTTGCCACTTCTAATTTCTGTAGCATTTTTTGTGTTTNATGGAGCTGGCAAACCTGTGGTATGCCAACTTGCCCATGTTGACAAAAGGATGCTNATACTTTGCATAGGTGGTTGCTACTTGCTTTTCCAATTCTGTTCTCGAGCATCCTTTTGTCAACATGGGCAAGTTGGCATACCACAGGTTTGCCAGCTCCATGTATTCTGCAAGATCTTGTATTTGCAAGTTTTAGCTTTTGAGTTCTGCTTGGTGGGCAAATGCGTAAGTATCCAATATGGTCCACCAATCAGCGTTTTGAGCACTGAGTGTGTTAATGTGGGCTTTGGCCATATGGATTTCTTTTTCTACCACCTGTTTGTACATTCCCACATGGTCTATGATGTGCTCCTTGAGCTTCTCATGTTGCTTGATCTCATTTTTCCATGCACTTATTTCAATTACCATCTTCTGATGGATCGCGTGTACCTCCTTCATTGAGAGGGTTCTATTTTCTTTGGTGAAGTGATTCATATCCTGGTTAACCCTTATTAATTTTTCTCTTAATTGCTAAAAATTTTCTTCGAGAACATTCTTTTGTTTTTCTATTGTGGTCAACCAAAGATTTTTGGTGGCGAGGCATTTATTTTCTTCTTGTGAGGCCCTGAGTGCTTTGGCATGTGCATATGTTTGAGCTTGTGCGTTAGAAGCATCCCAATTGGCCTTCTCTTTTTCCTTAGCCACTTTTTTATTTTTTTCTAGTAATTTATTTAGTTTCTCTATCTAGAAAGATTCTAGCTAGTTTAGAGGGATGAATTGGGATGGATCCCACTGTGTAGCTTGTAGGGTGACAAGCTTTTCTTGGAGTCTTTCTAACTCTTCCTCTGCATGCTCGGCCCTAACCTCTGCCATGACGAGCTTCCCTTTTGTGGAGATGAGGTTTGACTGAGTTGCTGTGACATCTTGAGGGATTTCAAATAGGGATGTCATCACTTGTCCTATTTGTAGCAACCTTTCTCGAACATCCTCGTACTCCATAGGAGTCATCGAGGGACAAACCAAATTTTGAGCATTACATGCTCCTGTAAAATCTACTTGTGGCACAATAGGGACATGAAATGATTCTTTTATGTGATCTGTGACCACTTCTGTTGCTCCCACTACATCTTGGTGCTACATGATCACTATTGTGGTGCCTTCACTAGTTGCTAATTACACCTAAAAAGATGCAGTGTTCCTAGAGATCTGTTGTGACTAGTGTGATTCCAATCCTCTTGTTTGGATAGATACCTTGCCCTGTGCACGATCAATTGAGATCGTGGATCATATGACATCATCGATGACCCTAAAGAGATTGGCCTCATCACAGCTTCCCCAACTGACCATTTCAGTGATGGCCCTGAGATGGCTCATTGATGATCGATAGTCCTATGGTGGCGATGGTAGCTTGTCTTGTTGGCCTGTAATTTGTGTGTTGGGCCTTGCTTCCTATTCCTACTCAAGCTCCAATGTAATTTGTGTGTTGGGCCCTGCTTCCTATTTCTCCTATAGTCCTACGATCGATAGTCCTACGGTGGCGGTGGCCCTGAGATGGCTCAATGAATGAAGCATTTTGGGCCTTTTTGGGGACATCATTGGTGTACCCTAGAATTCCAACATGTCAACAAAGCTTCTTGATGAGATAGGGGAAGGGAAATGCGAACTTCCCCATCTTACGTTGTTCAAACTACCTCAAAATTTCTGTAAGATATAGATGGGGTAGGTTGGCATTAACCTTTCCCATCAAGATGGCACTTCCTCTAGCTGAATATGTGGAAATTCTATTTAAACCTTTTGTTGGGAAAATGTGATATGTGACAATTTTGAAGTAGATTCTCTCTTCAAGTGTCAACTCTCCATATGCTTTATGTTCCTTTCCGTATGTCCTTCTCAACCATATCTTCCATGCATCAGTATCAGAACGAGTGGACAAGTGAGCAACTTTTGGCCCTGTATTCAGAAGATTTAGAACTTCCAAAATGTCTTTGGCAAAGAAATCAACAGAAATACCACCAATATCAACAATGGTGCCTTTCTCTTTATTGTGCCAAAATTGTTACATCTCTCCCAAGTACCAATCACCACTTTTAGAGAGAATAGGCCATAGTGGGGGCCCTTTAAGTTGGTGATTGACTACTTCGGGAGCAAACTTAGTGAAAGGTCTAAAGTTGTGTTCCACAATCATAGCTACTAACATGGACCTTTCATGAATTGCCTTAACACATTTTGGAGACAACATGAGATGTTGTCCCTAGTCAAGTGCTTCACCGTCTCCTCCCTTAGCATGACCCAATTGCACAGTAATAGGAGGTTCCTGATGGATGCTGAATGATTGTGCCTCTTATTCTATACATTCCTCGAGAGATGCCTAGCCTCTACCTCTCCTTGGCCATTTGGATGCACCCTGAGAGGGTCCTCCATGTTGTCCTCTTTTAGGGACCATCTACAATCACACAGAATCATCTATTAGTAAGGCTATTTATAAAATTTGTTTTATACCTTACTTCCTACCTTAATAAATTCATTTCTTATCTAGTGTGATTCAAAGTTAGAAAATTTTATGAAATTTTCCCCTAGAATTTCTGATATTGGGTCCAATTTTAATTAGGTGACTCCAAAAAATAATTTTCATGGTTTGGGTGAAGAGATAAAATTAATTTGGCAAATGGTTTTAACATTTTTAAGGTCATTTATCCTTTATGATATCATTTGGGCAACGATGAATTTTGAAAAAACTATGTGCAACTTGGAGCATCTCCTTCCCTCATGACTAAGTCAAACACTCCAAGTTTAGACAGGTTTGATTGGAATGAGAATTGGAGCATTAATGAGCAAGATATGGAAGTTGGAGTGATAGGTGCTCAGAGCATCAGAATTTGTGGAAGAAAATTTCAACAACTCCCCTTGCTTGAATAGTGAAAAATGACGTTGATGTGCATGGTGGGGTCCCTATATATAGTTTTTATAGACACGATATTGTGGACATGATAGCGCGGACCCGATATCAGGTACTTGATATTGTGTCCTTTTGAAAATAGGGTATTTGGAAAAATTGATAAATTCCTGAATTTCCAAGGCCAAAAATGAAGGATTTAAGGTTAATTTGAAAGGTCTAGGGTAACGTCGAAGAGACCTAAAGGCACCAAAAGTGTAATGGAGTGGAATCTGGCAATGAAATTCATGAATAGGATGAGGAAAAAGGACATGTTATGGTGCATAGGAACCTTGGAATTTAAAATGATGATAAAGGAAAAGATTATTGTAGCAATGCAATACTTGGAGGGTATAAAATAATGTGAGGATGATGTGTAATGAGTAAAAATTACAAAAATTATGCAAGTGGGTCCTCCCCAAAGTAGGTTTTTACCTATCATGCCCTTACGTAACCACATCTAGAAATTTCTATAGGCACTAAAAAAGTTAAATGTAATTCATACCAATGCAAAAAAACACACACACACATGTAAATTCCATAATGATGAGGTATGAGTTTGATGCTACACAAGACACGAGTCAAAAATTCATGAGCAACGAGATGAGGAAAATTGTAGAAGGGATTGCAGAGATCGGGGTATGAGGTAATTGACCTAGGGCACAATGAATATTGAGTGTAGGGCGTGATTACTGTGTCATCAGCCCATCGCTTTAAAATCAAGACCAAGTCCATTCCTCCAATCAGTGACATCACATTGTTTCATCCAATGATGAGCAACCATAAGAGCACCATGACAGTAAGGCATACAATTACTTGGCATTTTGTCCAAGGGAGGAGGGATTTGGAATTTCTCTGTGGCCCATTTTTTTCTTGATCTTTTCTTTCTTTCTTTCTTTCTTTCTTTTTCTAGCCACTTTAGCACTTTGTTCTTTTCAACAGTGAACTAGAGAAGCCACCAACCTTCAAGCATGAGTGCATGTCTTTCTAGTGGGATCCTCGAAATAGTATTGAGTTTCTTTATTGAATGCCTTGATTACTCTTACTCTCATTTTTCATTAGATCTACAAGAATCTTAGTACAACCATGATGCCTGATAGCATTTACAGATGTCACTAGAAAGAATCCACAAGTCCCCTTGATGTCACACCCTGGCCATTCCCTCTTAGTCCATCATTTTTCACTCTAGTCATAATAAGCACAAAAGTACTTTTAAGTTTTCATGATGACAAGAATATCATCGTAACTAGAGTAGAACCTCTTATTAATAGAATGGTTGGGTGGATGTGGTGGGCTCACTGTCCAAATAATTAGTCACTTGAGACTTCATAGCATAGAACAACATCTCAACCAATGAGTCTCATGAGTGTTTTATGCATAGATGAGATTACCCATAAAAAGATAAAATGATAAAATAAGAAATAAAAAGATGAAACAACAAATAAAAAGATAAAATAAAAAATTAAAAGATGAAGAATTGGAAGACAAAAAATTTTAAAATTAAAGAAAAGGAAAAACATTTATTTATTCTACTTGTTAGAATGGAGGATATCCCCTATAAATAACTTTTGATCATGGAGAGAATTAATAAATGAAAAGTTTGGATCCAAGCATTTTGGGAACATTGGAGTCTGATCATATCCAAACCACTAGGTGTCCTTTGATGTGGTGGTTGGAATGTATCCAAATTGGGGTTCACACACTTGATTAAAGTAGGCATAGTGGGGAAAATTATAAGATGTGGCTAATTGATAAGGAGTTGATCCACCATGGCACTTGTGACTGTAAGATGGTATGCAAGGATTAGTATGTCTCCCGATGTGGTTATATTTATTGGGCCACATGGTAGTTGGAGTATTCATTGGTGGCCATGATAAGGTAATAGGAGGTGTTGTGTTCGAGGAGGCAGATGCATGACAACATTGAACTTGCATTGGGTTGGGGGATGCAATGGTTTCAAAATCATCTTGTTTCTTCCTTTGGTCATGCCTAAAGAAAGAATGCTTTCGATGTTCATGGGTTGGTGCTATGGTGCAAAACCTTTTAGTACAACTAGTGGCAGTGTAGAAGGAGGTGAAGGGTGAGAATATTGAGGGTGAGAAGAACTGCAAGGAACATGAGGTGGTGATCTTGTGGAAGAGGACATGGGTTGATAGTATTTATGAGAATGATAACAATGTGGTGAGATAGAGGATGTTGACCTAGTTGGGGAAATAGAATACTGAACCTGATAAGCACTTGGGTTTAGATGGTATGAAGGGTATGACCAGTTTGAGGGTGGCCTCCCACATGACTAGGATTTTTGCCACTATGACTGAACACAGTTATTTTATATGAACTCTGAATGTAACATTTCTCCCCAATGCTCATGTAAATGTAACAAGATTGGGCATTGACCTTTGGGGTGATCGTATAGGAAAATGTTACATTGATATGTATGATTAGCAGTTGAGTTCTTATCCTTATTCTCTTCAACCCTTCTTTCTGATTGTCTAGTGGTGTTCTATCCTATTTCTTGGTTTGTCATGTTTCTACCTCTAATAGTGTTGGCATATTCTCCACATATTTCATGTATCCATTCTGTCATCTTATTAATCTTCTCAATTTCATCTAGTGATTGTAGTATTGGAAAATATGATTCCATCTCCTTGAGGTGAGTTGATTTCTCATCTTCATGATCATGGACCTTTGCTAATTTGAGATTTTGGTCCTGTTGAGAGCTTTCAACGTTCTCCCATTTAGCCATTTCTCCTTCTTCTTTTGCTACCTACTTAATAAGCTCTTGGAATTGGTGGGTTCATAGCTCATAGATTTGACCCCAGGCATACATCCCTAGGGTCTCCCTTGTTTCATTACAGAGCCCATCCATGATGTGGTACATTAGCCTTTCTTGGAGAATCCATGGTTTGGGTAATTGTTTAAAAATGAATAGTATCTTTCTAAGGCCATGTCCAAGGGTTCATGTTGCCCCTATTTCCATTCTTGGATTTGTCTTCTCAAGGCTGACACTCTTGCATAGGTTTGATATCTTTCATTGAAGAGTTCTACCATTGTCGGCCAACGTCGAATTGATTTTGGTCTTAAGGACTTGTACCATACTTTTGCTTGACCAACGAGTGTTGTAGAAAAGAGCTTAAGCTTTTTCCACCCATTATCAATATTGTTCCATACATAGGAATCATGGAAGGCTTGTAAATGATGTTGTAGATCTAAATCATAGCCTCCTGAAAACTTGGGAAAGTTGTTTAAATTAAGCTTGGGTAGACGGCTTTCCTTACGATGCCTATGGAATATTTAAATAGCCTCTTGTACATGCATTAGGCTCTTAGTGGTCAATAGGGGTTCATCATCACTAGGTAGGTTATGAACTTGTGAGTTGGGATGATGTTGCCTTTGTTTATGTACATAGGAGACCCCTGCATAAGATTGAGTACTCCAAAATTTGTCTTCATCATCATATAATTTGTTAGTTCTCCAGTGAATTGCCTTACTAGTTGTTGCATTATCATAGTCTTGTGAGAGAGACATTGTTGTGAATTTTTTTGTGACTTATATGTAATTACTTCTTTCTGAAAGATATATCATCAAGGGTTTGTTACAGTGATCTTGGATGATGCAACTAATCTAAATAACTAGCACTGTCCCTGGAAATGGTGCCAATGATGAGTGGTGAGGTACCCATACACTCAACCATATGAATATGAATGTGTATGCATGATTTGGTCAAACTCCGCAGACAAATTAGTTGTGGTATCTAGATAGTTACACGTTGATCGTAGTTTGCTATCTTCCCACCTGGACTAGTATTTGTTTATCATGTATGGTTTAGTCTAAAGTGAGGTGTATGATATGATTTCTAACACTAGGCTACTCCTAGAGACAATGGAAAATAATCTTGATTAAACTAATAAGCAATAGGAAATGAAGTCTAGCTAGCCTAAGTGTAATGAGCATCTGTCCTTAATCATTTGTATGCATCTTGGACCTCATGTACTACTTTTGGGATTACCAAGCACACATTACTTAAGAAAACCTAAATACGTTACTAGGTTACTAAGTAGTTATACTTTAATGTTCATGATTAAGTTGTACTCATTTTGCATTTAACAACAGGAATAGTAAATGATGGTAAATAAATATTAACTATAAAACAATAAATAAAAATCGTGATTAAACAATTAAAAAACTAAGTGAATGCTACAATGATGGAGTAAACTTGATCTTTATTGTTGACATGTGCATGTCCAAGTATGTCACACTCGAATAAAGTTTTTGTACAATTACAATCATCACACTGTGGGCATGCACTAGGGAAAGAACTGAAATGAATTAAAAATGGACAAAAAGACTCTACACTTACACTTACTTACTCTCCCTGATCCTATGCACCCAAATGTGTATTTGTAGGCTTACACAGGAATCATGATATCGTGTATTCGATATCATTACCCAAGCTACGATATCACATACTTGATATCGAGGATTCGATATTGGGGCCTAGCAAAACACGATTCATCAAATGGTAATAAAATCGACATTGATTCCTTCCATTATAGCACTTGGATTAGCATTTAGTTTATTTGCAAGCACTTTACTTTTAAATGTATTTTACTTTCTTACAATTATGAAATTAATATTTTATTCTATAATAGTGTAAGCACAAGCACTTCAAATATATTATATTAATGCTTGGTAATCCTAGTAGTGAATACTTGGTTTACCCAGTGGTAGACACTTGGTAAACCTAGTAATGTTAATATAGGTTCAAGATGGATGTGAAAATTGGGAACAGATGCTTCATGCTTATGATAGTCTAGATTACCCATAGTTGTGCAGTTAGTTAAACTTTAACATTTTAATTATTTTACTATCTTAATATTTTAATGATAAAAAATGATAAAAATATAAATATCTTATGCCTTAATCTCACTTGACTATACCCATTGAGCTACCATAAGTGACGATTGGGAAGACAATGACTAATAACAAAATACCTAGTCATCTAAGATACTTAGAGCATGAAGATTCAATAGAATTCAATCGAATTGCATGTACATGCTTATGATTTAAATGGTTGGGTATAGGAAACACTCGTCACTTATCATTGGCACCATTACTGGGGATTTTTTCTCTATTATGCATTAAGTGTTTTAGATAATTAAATCTTACAAAGATCATTGTGAGAACATATTGTACTATCCTGAGAAAAATAATAATATTTTATTCTAAGGCATACTATAAGAAAAAATTAACATATAGTTTATTCTCATAGGGGTGATTCTCCACTTGCTGATGATAGGACAAGAAAGAACCTGAAGGAAGTTCCTCAACAACTCAAGGTGTTGTACAGTCATTCAAATTCATACCATTTGGACTTCACTTTCATTTTCCACTAGGTTGAATAACTATGATGGAGAGACTTGGAAGGAAATGTTGTGATTCCACCTAATCATGCCATTCCATCAAAGTTCATGACAACCTTGACAAAGCCTGGGCTTGAGATATCAACATCAGACTATCAAGTGACAAATCATCTTTTAGGGACTATCAACCTATAGAGGTTCAACTTAGGAAAGAAAAACTCATGGAGGCACACCATGAAGCCTCTAAAGAAAAGAGGGTTTCAATTATGTTAGCATCATAGTCAGAAAAGAAGGCCATAGAGTATCCATGAGGCAATTTCCAACACTAAGGTCCTCCTTCCTTTAGTGAAGAAAACATGATCCAACAATTATTATGTTTGACCTTGTCTAGCAACCAAGGTAGGGGGAGAGTTGGACCTAGAACTAGGAGGGCCTCAATGCTAAGGTCTCCCAATTATCAAGCGAAAGGACAACCAAGGGATCAAAGAAGAAGAGTAAGTCAATATAACTCTCCTAGCTTCCCATCCTCACTATCTTCCTTATCATCTAATTCTTATAGGGGAGAGCGTGACTGGGAATGAAGGGGGAATGATCGATGATAATGCAAAGATGATAGAAGGCCCCAAGAGGAAGAGGAACATCATTAGATAAGAAGGCATAGCAGGTCACATCATAAGGGACATGGATATGATAGGGGCCACAATAAACAAGATGACTATGATGAACCATTTCTTACTACATGAAGTATGATTAACATTTGAAAGGTAGTTCACATCCCTACTAGGTATTAAAGATATAGCTGGATTAAACAACTTTATATGAACAGTATCCCTAAGCCTGAGAAAGGCAAGAATACTGATCCAAAATACTACCTACAAGCCTTTCATGATGCATGTGTCATATAAAAATTTAAAAGTGACTTTCAAAAGCTGAATGTATTCTCTAGGAAACTCATTAAGGAGGTTAAAAGTAGGTATCGATCCTTGGAACTAGAATCCATTTGTAGATGGAGTATGATGCTAGAACTATTTAATGATAAGTATCAAACATACTCTAGGGTGTCTAACTTGAGAAAAAATATTTAAGGATGGAAAAAAGGTAACCATCAATTCCTTGATATGACCTTGGAAATGTACTATTCTTTGCTACATCAATACCTAGGGTATGGTTTCTTTCAAAAGGAACAGCTTCACCATATCATAGATGGGCTTAGAAATAAAACTAGTGAAACTCATGGGATTTATGCCTTAGGGTAGCGAAAGAAGAAAGAGAGTTGAGGAAAAGAGAAAATGTAGAGGATCATAATAGGAACCTCTCCATTTCCAAAAAGGAGGTTCATCTTTGTGATCTAGAGGAAGAAGTACCATTGGAGGATCTCATGCAAAGAAAGACATTGTCAATTCAAAAATCTATCACTGAAATATCAACTAAGGTAGATCAAATGTGTAACTCTCTAAATGAGAAGTTCCAAATAATAATTAAAATTATGAAGAAGAAAATAAAATAGGAAAGTATGGGAAAGAACAAGAGAAGAAAGAAGAACAAAGTAAAGGACTATTACCAGCAGAAGGATAAGGCTTTAGCAGTAGAAGAGGTTGCAAATTTTCATTCAAATGATAAAGGATATGAAATTTTCTAATATGATCATTTGAAGGAATGTTTTCAAATTTTATCACACTTACAAGAATTCTGGGTGTATGCTTTAAATCCAAAATTCATTAAAATGCAATCACCTAGGAGGTTGTCTTATCCTTGAAACAACTATTGAAACAGTTCCACCAAAAATAGTACTATCCAAGTGAAGTGCCACCTTAATCATAGGATTATTATCATTTGTGCCATAACTCACAATCGTGGGGGATGTTGCCACCAAGGCAAAAGTATGTTCACCATTAGCTAGATTCCCATGGTATTATGTTCAACAACTAGTATTACTAAGTGGCTCTAATGCCAACATCTCTTTTCATCATTACTATTCTCTTAAATATCATAGGATTTCTACTCCACATATTAAATCTCCTTCTACATATACTTCTTACCATTCTCAACATCATGCATCTCATAACTCCTCTTCTTTGCCACTTGCATTACTCATACAAGATGAAATTCCTTTGTAGCTCGAACAACAGAACACCATGAGAGCCATGAATCTACCAAAAAATAATCATTCACGAGGATATGAATGTAAGCCTTAGAAAAATCAATTTTTTTTACTTAATAGTCCACCCAAACCCTCACAAGCACACATGGCTGTGGAACCCTACAAAACTCCCCAAGAATCTTCTATTGAGTCACTTTCAAATCAAAAGTCCTAAGTTTCTGAAACTGTCATGTTAATTCATGCTGTGATAGATTGGATCAAGGTAGGACACCTTCCTTGAAAAAGAAAAGATTGTGTAAGTCCTCTAATCTATTTACAAATTATAGGAAATGACACCTGTGAAGCCCTATTAGATTTAGTTCCTGATGTAAATTTGATCTTTCAAAAGATGTATAAGACCTAGAACATGCCTCCACTTAAAAAGTGTAATATCAAGTTAAAAGTTGTAGACCAAACTATCATTGTTCCATTGGGATTCGTAGAGGACATCATGACTACCATTAGTGGATGGTCATATTTAATAGATTTTGTGGTAATTCACATGGAAAACTACAAAGGAGTCTTCCCAATCATTATGTGAGGAGCTTGGCTAAGTACAATTGATGTCAAGATGAGAATAAGAAACCTTTCCTTAGAAATCTCCAAGGAAAACGAATTTGAAAAAATAGAGAAGAAAAGAGTTCTATGCATCATGTACAGTGACACAGTGTACAATTGCTTATAAAAGGTTTGGACAATAAAGAGTAAAACTATTACAGTTTGTAGATGTCTACAGAATATACTAATGTTTAAAGATTCCAATACGTAGCAACCATAAAACAAGAAGGCATCCAATGATTGACTACAGACACTAACTCTAGTTATACCATGTGTATGGAACAACAAAAATCCTCACCAGTGTATACATTGATAAGATGAATGTAATAAAGAAAATGAGGAACCAACTCTAAAACTCATGAAATAAATGAGAGTTAGAGATAGATTTGGAAGATTTTGAAAATCTTGAAATCTTGAAGATAGAAACTTTGGAGCTAAACACATTAACAGAGTTGTTATAATATGTATTCTTAAATAACAGAATACTATTTATTATGAATGGACAACTTACAAAGGAATAGAAGGAGGAGTTGTTAAGATTGGTGAAGAAATGGCCAACAACCTTTGCATGGTAATATGATAAAATCAAAGGAATAGATGCATGCATATGCCAACATCAAATCTACACAGAAATTGCTATCAAGGTTACACATAATCACAAAGGATATTGAACCCAAAATTAAAGAAAGTTATTAAAAAAGAAGTAGAAAAGATCTTCAAGGATAGTGATGAGAAGCTAGGTACCCCTACACTCAATCATACGAATATGAGCGTTCATGCACGATTCGGTCGAAATTTGTGGACAAGCTATTTGTGGTATCTAAATAGTTACACGTTGATCGCAGTTCGCTATCTTCCCACCTGGACTAGTATTTGCTTTGTCACGTATGGTTTAGTCNTACATATCTTGGACCTTGTGCATGACTACTACTAGGATTACCAAGCATAGATCCTAGGTACGCTACTAGGTTACCAAGTAGTCACACTTAAATGCTTGTAATCAAGTCATACTCATTCCGCATTTAACAACAAGAAAAGTAAATGATGATAAATAAATATTAACTAAGAAAGCAATAAATATTAACTAAGAAAGAAATAAATAAAAAAAATTAACAATTAAATTAAACAATTAAACTAAGTGAATGTTGCAATGATGAAGCAATCTCAATCTTTATTGCCAATCATGTGCGTGTTCAAGTACATCACACTTGAATAAAGGTTCTGTACAATTACAAGCATCACATTGCGGGCATGCACAGGGAAAATATTCTAACTTCTACAGAAATAAAATGCAAGGGCTTCGCTACACTACTTGAAACCTCCAAATAAGGCGGAAGGCTCTCTTATTTATAGGCCAAGATAGGCGGTTGTGTAAACAGGGCCCCATCGATGCATCGACTTAATGACACTTCATCATACCCCCACGACTGAGTAAAAACTCATCCTCGAGTCAAAGTAAGGAACAAGATCAATTGAATACATAGTGGATAAGTGTGGGATTATTGACTAACTAGGAATTTATTCATGCCCCAGTGGAGAATTACACAAAATTTGGACACAGACACAGAAGACAAAACTTGCAGAACTCATGGGGTTCCTGGTAGCAGTGGCTCCTCCATGGGTGTTTTTCCTTTGTCCTATGCATCAGGCTTCTGAGATTGATACCATTGAAGAAGCACATGATGTTTCTCCTCTTCTATTTGAGGATTATGATTCATCCATGCTGATGTTCCAATGTTTGATGGAGTCGGCACTTTTCATGAACGCAACAGCTACAGGAACACTTGATTGGCCTTGACATGTCATGCCACAAATAGTCATCGTTCCTCTTCATAGGCTTGGGCCTTGAACTCTCCTCCATTTGCTTGGATAGATTATGCAGTAACAAGAGTTTCATGATGGATGCTGAATGATTGCCTTCTGCTCTGCATGTTTTACATGAGGTCCTTGGCCTCTGCCTCCCCCAGGTCGTTCGGTTGCACCGTGAGAAGGTCCTCCTTGTTGTCTTCTCTTAGGGGCCATCCATAATCACACAAAGATCAATTGTTAGTAAGGTTATTTAAAAAAGTTCAATGATTTCATACCTTACTCATTGCCTGTAATAAATGTTGAATTCCTTATTTAGTGTGATTTTAGAGTTAGAGATTTTTCAAGGAAGTTGCCCTAAAAGTTTAAGGTTAGAACTGGTTTTGAGGAATGTTGGATAAAATAATGACAAAGGAAAGAATAGGTTTGGCAATGAAATACTCAGAGGGTATAAGATGATGTGGTGGTGTGCAACAAGTACAAATTAAAAAATTTATGCAAACCACACCTTAAAATGTCCATAGGCACTAGAAGGGTTAAATGTAATCTATACTGATGCAACAAAACACACACATGTTGATACCACCGTGATGAGATATAAATTCAATGCTATACAATACATGAGTCACAAATACATGAACAACAAGATGGAATGAATCGGAGAAGGGATTGCAGAGATTGGGACGTGAGGTAACTGACTTAGGGCACAATGAATCCTATGTGTAAATCATGATTAACGTGTCATTAACCCATTGTTCCAAGATCAGGACCAGGTCCATTCCTCTAATCAGTGACATCACATTATTTCATCCCATGATGAGCAACTATGAGAGTACCATAACAACAAGGTGTACGATCACTTGGCATTTTTTTCAAGGGAGAAGTGATTTTTGTTTTGTGGCACTTTTCTTTCTTTCTTATTTTTTCTCTTTCTTCCACTTTTTTTTTTCACTTTACTAAATCCAGAGAAATTGCCCACCTTCAGGCATGGGTGCATGTCTTTCCAGTGGGACACCCTAGAACAACATTTGATTTTTGAGTGCTCGTTTGATTACTCTTACTCCCATTTTTTGTTAGATCTACAAGGATCTTAGTATAACCACGTTGCATGATAACTCCCATAGAAGTCACCAAAGAGAATCCACAAGTCCCCTTAATGTCACACCCTAAGCATTCCCTCTTGGTCCATCATTTTTCACTCTGGGCACAATGAACAAAAAATTAATTTTAATTTTCAATAATGTCAAGAATATCACTGTACCCTCGAATAGAACCTCTTATTTGTAGAATGGATGAGTGGGTGCAATGGGCTCACTGTCCAAATAATTGATCGTTAAGACTCAATAACATAGAACACACCTCAACCAACGATCCACATGAGTGTTTTATTCATAGATGAGATTACTTACAAAAAGATAAAAAGACAAAAAAGATAAAACAATAAATTAAAAGGTGAAAAACTGGAAAAAAAGTTGAAAAATTAAAGAAACAACAAAACATTTATTAATTATGTGTTCTTTGAATAGAGGGTGCCCCCCATAACTAAATGGTTGAGCATGGATAGAATTAATAAATGGAAGGTTGGGATCCTTGCATGTTGGAAGTATTGGGACCTGGTCATACTTACCCCATTGGGGTTCACACACTTGATTAGAGTTGAGATAGTGGGGCAAGTTATATGATGTGGTTAATTTATAAGGAGTTGACCCACTATGGTATTTGCGACTGTAAGATGGTATGCAAGGATAAACATGTCTCCCCATGTGGCAATATTCATTGGGCCCCATGGTGGTTGGAGTGTTGATTGTTGGCCTTAATAGAGTAACAGGAGGCGTTGGGTTTGAAGAGGAAGATGCACCACAGCATTGGGTTTGTGCTGAGTGGGCGGATGTAGTGGTTTCTGAACTGTGGTGTCCCTTTCGATGGTTACATCTAAAGAAGGGATGCCTTCGATGTTGTGAAGGACCTTCATTGTTGTTGACAGTAGCAGCACAAGTAACGTTTGCGGGTTGGCTCTATGGTGCAAAATCTTCTAGCATAGCTGGCAGTGATGTAGAAGTGGGTGAAGTATGAGAATATTGAGGTTGAGGAGAAGTGTAAGGCACATGAGGTGGTGAGCTTCTTGGAGAGGACATGGGTGGATAGTACTCGGGAGAATGATAACGATGAGGTGAAGTAGAGGATGCTAATCCCGTTGGAGAAACAGGGTGTTGAGCATAATAAGCATTTGGTGCTGCGACATACAAAGGGTATGGTCTAGTTGGCGGTGGCCTCCCCCACGACTGAGGTTTTTACCACTGTGGTTGGACACAGTATTTTTGTATGAAATCTGGATGTAACATTCCTTCCCAATGCTCATGTAAATGTGAAAAAATGGATATTGGCCTTTGGGGTGATCGTACAGGCAGACATTACATTGATATGTATGATTAGCAGTTGAGTTCTTATCCCTATTCTCTTTTACCCTTTGTTTCGATTGTCGCGTGGTGTCCTGTCCTATTTCTCGATTTGGCATAGTTTTTCCTCTAATAATGTTGGCATATTCTCCACATCTTTCATGTACCTAGTCTGTCATCTTATTGATCTTTGCCTCAATTTCATCTAGTGATTGTAGGATTGACAAAGATGATTCCACCTCCTCGAAGTGAGTTGATTTCTCCTCTTCATGATCATGGACCCTTGTTAAGTTAAGATTTTGGTCTTGTTGAGAACTTTCAACATTCTCCCATTTGGCTATTTCTCCTTCTTCTTTTGCTATCCTCTTAATAAGCTCTTGGATTTGATGGGTCCATAGCTTATATAGTTGACCTCGGGCGTACATCCCTAGGGTCTCCCTTGTTTCATTACGGAGCCCATCTATGATATGGTACATTAGCCTCTCCTTGGAGAACCCATGGCCTAAGTAGTGGTTTAACAGTGCATAATATCTTTCTAAGGCCATGTCCAAGGATTCATGTTGTGCTTGTTTCCATTCTTGGATTTGTCTCCTCAAGGCTGACACTCTCACATAGGTTTGATATCTTTTATTGAAAAGTTCTACCATTGTTGGCCAATGTCGAATTAATTTTGGTTTTAACAACCTATACCATACTTTTGCTTGGCCAACAAGTATCAAAGAAAAGAGCTTAAGTTTTTGCCACCCATTATCAATATTGTTCCATGTACAGGCATCATAGAAGGCTTGTAAATGTTGTTGTGGATCTAAATCATAGCCTCCTGAAAACTTGGGAAAGTTGTTTAAATCAAGCATGGGTAGAAGACCAGTAGGGGCCTCCTTACGATGCCTATGGGCTATTTGAACAACATCCTATATTTCCGTTAAGCTTGTAGTGGCTAGTAGGGGTTCATCATCATCGGGTAAGTTATGCTTTCGTGTGTTGGGACGATGTTGTCTTCGTTTAAGTTTATAAGAAACCCCCACCTTGGGTTGCGTACTCCAATCTTCATTGTCATAATATTCGTTGGTTCTCCAATGAATTGCCTTACTAGTTGTTGCGTTGTCATAGTCATGTGATAGGGACATGGTTGTTNTCGTTGGTTCTCCAATGAATTGCCTTACTAGTTGTTGCGTTGTCATAGTCATCTGAGAGGGACATGGTTGTGAGATTGTGTGTGAATTTATATGTGACTTTGTATAATGATTTCTTTTCTAAAGGATATATCGTTAATACCTATTATAGCGATCTTGTATGATATAACTAATCTAGATAACTAGCACCGTCCTCGGCAACGACACCAATGATGAGCGGCTAGGTACCCCTACACTCAACCATATGAATACAAGCATTCATGCACGATCTGGTCGAACTCTGTGGATAGGCTAGTTGTGGTATCTAAATAGTTACACGTTGATCGTAGTTTGCTCTCTTCCCACCTAGACTAGTATTTGCTTAGTCACGTATGGTTTAGTCCAGAGTGAGGCGTATGATGTGATCCTAAACTACTGCTACTCCTAGAGACAATGGAGAATAATATTGATTAAACTAATGAGTAATAGGAAATGAAGTCTAAGCTAACCTAAGTGCAATAAGCATCCATTCGTTAATCATCCATATACATCTTGGACCTCGTGCACGACTACTACTGGGATTACCAAGCATAGATCCTAGGTACGCTATTGGGTTACCAAGTAGTCACACTTAAATGCTTGTGATTAAGTCGTACTCATTCCGCATTTAACAACAAGAAAAGTAAATGATGATAAATAAATATTAACTAAGAAAGTAATAAATAACAAAAACAATTAAAAATTAAAATAAACAATTAAACTAAGTGAATGCTGCAATGATGAAGTAATCTCGATCTTTATTGCCAATCATGTGCATGTCCAAGTACATCACACTCGAATAAAGGTTCCATACAATTACAAGCAATTCTAACTTCTAACTTCTACGAAAACAAAATGCAAGGGCTTTGCTACACTACTTGAATCCTTCAAATGAGGTGGAAGGCCCTCTTATTTATACGCTAGGATAGGCGGCTATGTAAACGGGGCCCCGTCGATGCATCAACTTAATGACACTTCATCAGATAGGTTCATCTATCTTGTATCAGATAGTGAGCGGGTAAGCCAACTTGTCATTATGCCAAAGAGAGAAGGGAAATGGAGGGTCTATATAGACTTCAGATTATTGAACATGGCTACTGTTAAGGATGATTTTCCTATGTCATTTGTGGATTAAGTACTGGAAACTATAGTAGGTTATAGTTATTACAGTTTTCTATATGGATATAGTGGCTAGAACCAAATCTTGATTGCCCTAGAAGATCAAGCCAAAATAATGTTTAAAAGTCCATGAAGAACACTTATATATAAAAATATTTCCTTTGTTCTATATATTGTCCATGCCATTTTTCAATGTCTTACCCTTTGCATCTTTCAGTAGTAAGTTAGCAATGATGTAGAAGTCTTTATAGATGACTTGTCCACTTATGGTGCTAATTTCTAACAAGCATTGAATCATCTTGAGTAGGTACTAAAATGATGTCCAGAGAATAACCTAAGTTTCAATTGGAAGAAAAGTCACTTGATTGTTCATGAGGTCATTGTCCTAGGGCATCAAATTTCAAACAAATGAATTGAGGTGGATTTAGAGAAGATAAGGATCATCCAAGGAATTACTAGAAAACCTCAAATAGTTAAGTATGTGAATTCATTTCTTGGAAGAACATGTTAATATAGGTGGTTTATTGAAAAATTTTCCAAAATTGTCAAATTGATGATGAAGTTTACTTAGAAGAATGTAACATTCAAATGAACTAAAGAATGAGAACGAGCATTCTAGCTCTTGAAACAAAAGTTCAGAGAAATTGGTTCAAACCATTCCACATTATGACATATGCATCCAGTTATGTATTGGAAGTAGTAATTATAGAAATAGATGATAACAAATGTTCATATTACATCCATTATGCAAGTAAAAGCATTGTAGGTGCACAACTTAATTACATCAAAACAAAAAAAAATTAATTATGGTGGTGCATGGTCTTGAAAAATTCAGGCACTATGTGCATCGATACCTCATTTTTGTGTACACTAATCATAATTCCATTTACTTCCTCATGAACAAGCCAAGAGTGAGCCCCTATGTTATACAGTGGTTGATGTTCTTACAAGAGTTTAATGTAACAATGGTGGATAAAAATGAACTAAGAATGTCGTTGCTAATCATTTGTCTTAGTTAAGGTGGAACAACAAAGCTCATAAAGAACCTTTATTTAACCAATTTTCAAATAAGTTTCTTTTTGCCAAGCAACTGAGATCACAATGCCACCTAGAATCACAAATTGGTATGGTATATCCAGTAACATTAATATAGGTTTAGGATGGGTATAGAAAGTGGGAATGGATGCTTCACGCTTAGGAGAGCCTAGATCACCAGCATATGCATAGTTAGTAAAACTATAGTATTTTAATTGTTTTACTATCTTAATATTTTAATAATAAAAAATGATAAAAATATAAATATATTATGCCTTAATCTCACTTAACCATACCCATAGAGCTAACAGAAGTCACAATTGGGACAATGACAAGCAACTAAATACCTAGTCATCAAAGATACTAAGGGGTTGAAGATTCCACAAAATTTGACTAGATCACATGTAAACCCTTGTAATTTTTATGGTTGGATATAGAAAACACTTGTCACTCATTAATCAAAAATTTTCGTTCTTTTAAATTAAAGTAAACTACTTGCTCAATGAGGTGTTAGCCTAGTTGTAAGACTCTTAATTTGAGATCTCCAAGTCATGGATTTAATTTTGGTGGTGCATGTTGAGTTATAAAGGTCTAATTGGACTATATATCTTGAGGTGTATCTATATTATAATTATTTCAAGATTTCAACACCCCACCCACCCCCATTGCATCACCACTACACATCACTTCCTCCCTCCTCCCTCTCCCAAAATATTTACTTTAACATTAGCTTTATTTAGGCCGTAATCTAATTTCTAAGTTATAATTTAACTTTAGTCGATGCCTAAGCTTAATAGATGAAATAAGGTAAAGTTTAAAATTTTTTTCTGATCTAAGATTTTGGGGTAGAAGCTTGCTGCATAGTATTTCGTTTGTACTTAGGCTAACTCTAAATGTTTGATTACATCAAGAAGGCTATCAAAACTTCAACTAGATAACTATATGTATCACAAAACATGTAGCGAACATAAAACATTTGTAGAATTTAAATCAAACTTTATAACATTGAGCTATCTACTACAATCAAACTCATAACTTGGAGTTTCCAAATCAAGAGTCTTACTACTATTAAGATACTAAGTTTTGTTAATTTCTATTGATATCTATGAGAAGAATTTTGATATGCTTTTCTAAATGAAGGAAAGTTTTTTTTCTCAAGTATTAAATTATAAAAAGTAAGCTAAAAATTTTGCATCTCTCTTGTCAATCATAGATTCATATTGAAAGTATCTAATGTATTCTAACAGAAGCATTACTAGCCTTCCTTTAGCTTCTTAGTCAATCGTTCATCCTTGAATTCCTCTTTTGATATCTTAGTTGATAATTCATCCTTAAGTTAGGGTTTTTCTTAGAGGACTTGACAATTTTATATCTCAAGGATTATCCTTTAGGTTTAGTTTTATCTATAAGCCTAAACTAATTTATTCTTCCAATCAATAATCTTTGTTTATGGATCTTTAGTCTCTCAATGATGTTGATCATTAATGACATGGATAAGTCTTTATTTATCTTCATTATAGTTCCTCAAGGATTTTACAAGTGGTCT
Source organism: Gnetum montanum (assembly GCA_015680685.1). NCBI lineage: Eukaryota > Viridiplantae > Streptophyta > Gnetopsida > Gnetales > Gnetaceae > Gnetum > Gnetum montanum. Next base: position 277,918 of record MNCI01001975.1, on the reverse strand, counting down.
AGCTATCTTTAATGGCTAAATATGGAACTATATGTCTTGTTAGCCTTTTATATAATGGGTGTTACATGATTATCATGTAACATTTATTCATCAATATTTTAACAATTTGTGATTTCATTTTTAATGGTTTAATCCCTTTAAAAACTTCAAAGATAATATGTAAACGTAATTCATTAAGAACTCAATATTTTGGGTATCAAAATAATATTTTTGATAAATAACAAGGTAAAAATCATCATAATATCAAGAGTTTCCCAAAATATTTTTACTTTATAATTTAGCATAAACAAGATTTTACAAAATCCCTTTCAAAGATTCTTATAATTTGAACTCATGTGTGTTTATAATATTTAGTTATAATAAATCAATACTCATATTACATCATTTTTTAGATGGAAGAATTCTTGACATCTTGACAAGATAAATGGAGGATTCTTAAAAACTTTTGTTTGAGGTCTTTGAGTTGGGGACTTTGTAAAAGGCCTTAGCCTCTTTGATGTAGGCTTTTGCGAATTCTAACTTATGCTATATCAAATTTTGTAGCATTTTAACTTAGTTATGTTCAACTTTATTAAACTCAAATTCAGGCTTTTCTATAGTTAATTACTTTGTAAAAACTTAACCTCCCTTGGTTGAATCTAATAAAAATAACCAACTAGTTTGTTAGATCTTAACTTTGCTTATTTGACAGTTATTAAAAGAATGAGATTTAACCATAGTTAGGCTCTAATGAATGTTGATTTATATAATTCATACCTTTAAGTTGTACTTCATCAAATTATGAAATTTAAACTTTTTTTAAATAAATCTAAACACTATGTATTTTAGGCTAATTCAGTTTTATATTTAATTATACAAGATTCTTACTAATTGCATAAAATAAATAATCATATTTAATTATATTAAAAAACATGATCATTGGTGTTTTACGCTGTGATTCCCCTTTCTTGTTGTGCCGTTGCATCATCAAGCACTCTTGCGCTCTATGATTTATGGTGACGTCTCACTTTGTGACTGGTGGTGAGCAGTTGCGGCTATGTTCTTTATTAGTATCAACCATGATCATGATTTCCTGTGGTTTTGCTTTGGTTTTCAATAAGAAGAAATCCTCTTCCTATTATGCTGCTTGAGGCCTTTGTGCTTCATGCCTTGCCTCGTTGTTGGTGCTGGCCGCTCCACCTTTCTCTGTGTTTGGTGATTTGCAGTAGTGGCTTTCTATGGTACTCTCTGCTATGGTTGCAGCTATTACTTCCTGGTAGTTTTGCGTGGTGGTTGGGCAGATTTGCATTGCTGCTGTGTTGTGGTGGTGTGAAGCCTTCGTTGATTTGCATGGGTAGTGTGGCGTGTCTCTCCTGTTGAGTGTTTTCTAAGCGACTAAGGGTTTCCTCTGCAGTTGTTGTTGGTGCGACTACTGTTGTACTTGCCTTGTGGGTTGGTGTGATGGCTGGAGGTGCTATTCTATGCCATTATTATGTAGTTTGGCATTGTGGTGGGTGGATGTGTTCTAGCGTTGTGTGCTATTCTGCATTGTGGGGGTGTAGTGGTGGTGTTCACTTGCTTTACAGTAGTGGTGGGTGGTCCTGCTGGTGTTGCAAGGTCAATTTCATGTGGGTTTTGCAATGGTGGATTTGTTAGGTTCTATTCCCCATCAAGGAAGTTTATCTAACTTGCCTAAAATTGACTTCCTTTTTTCAGATGATATTTTTGATGTGGTTTTTAAAGATTTTGCAATGTGCTTTATTTTTCTTCAAATAGTGGGGTTTCTAACAAGGTCTTTGAGTACTAACATGGAAATCCAAAGCCTCCTTCAACCCCAGGGCATTCAAGTTTCTTATGCTCATTACTATGCTTAAAAATTTATTATGGTGAAACTATCCAAGGCCTCTTAGGTTGAGAAGGCTCTCTCTTTCAAAACTTTTCTAACATAGATGGAGATTTGACTTTAATGTTAATGACCCATCATTTAACACAATTTCCTATTATGTGGAATTGCCAAATCTTCCACTCATTTTTTTCATCTGTAGAGAAGGACATTATGAGCATCCTTGGTCCTATTATTTCTAATCATAGCACTGTGATCAATGGAACTTAAGTTCACAATTATTGTATTAAACTTGATATAGCTCTTAGGAAGACCTCATTAATCCTCACAATTGGTGGAAAACTCTTCACCCAGAAAATCAATTATTTTTATCTTTCAAACTCGTGTAGCTATTGTCATTGGGCCTAGCATCATATCTCAGTGTGTCCTTTCTTAGCTAAGAAAAAATAATCTTTTGTGTCCTAAAAAATCATTTCCTAGACACACCATCCCACCCACCATTAGAATCCTTTAGGTTTGGATCCTCTTCCAAAATAGCTCTAAAGACCTCCTCTTTGTTTGGCCCCTCCAAGGTACAAACGCCATAGTTGGGTACACACACCTTAGCATATGTCATCCCCTCAAAGTCATTCAAGGACTCTATCTTGGATAAGGAGTTTGTAATGGGTAGTGGAAGGAAACAAGTCAAAGCTTCCTTTCTTACAACTCCACCCTCCACTTCCTCTCCACTGAACACTTCCATAGCCCTTGTCACTACAAACAACTCCTTTGCCCTCCTTTCATAAACAATGGAAGTTGATACTTCGACTTCCAAACCTTCTGTTAACCTCCCATTCGACATGTCCTCTACTTCCCCATAAATCTCCTGTCATGAAATGTCTAAGGCCCTATTGATAGGCTTCAATGAAATTGTGCAGGAAACTTTCTTTCTAGTCTTAGTATTGCTTTTGATTTCATTCTCTTTCAAGAAATTAGGATTTCAGTGATCATTTATCTCTTTTAGCCCATTGGTTTCTTCCTCAATCATTAATTCTTACTACATTCCATGAGAGTGGGAAAGGGAAAACTACTATTATCCTCTTGACTTACTAAAAAGATAAAATCATTCAAAGTGGTTTTGATTCTAGTCATAGAGTTTCTTGGACTACCTTCTCCTCCTTGCATGGCCCTTTTGGTATCTGCTCGATTTATGCCCCTAATGATTTTACAGAATGTGCTCTCTGATGACAAGAACTAGCTAATTCTCTTCCTTTAGTGCCTTGGATTTCTCGAAAAGATTTTAATATGATAGAATTCCCTCAAGATAAGCTTGGAGGATGTTTCTTTAACTACCAAATTCTAAGTATCAGACTTGGTTTGTCTTTAAGAAAAATTTCTACCTTTCTAATGGGGTGGATGCCTCTGCTAACAATCCCCTCCACAGATTTACTTAAAACAATCTCTATCTTGGGTAGGCTTACATCTACAGTAGGTTAGATAGGTTCTATTTTTTCAACCTTTCTTTCTGGAAAGACTTATCCGCTACTATGGTTCATCAACATGCTACCTTATCAGACCATCTTCCCATCTCTATATCTATCTAGATTCATGATAGAAATCATAGACATAAATTCCATCTTTTCTGACTACATAACAACTACTTCTCTTTCTCTTTTTCTCGACTTCTTCTCTCTAACCTTTGAAATGCCAAACCTAGGCCTGTAAATCAAGTGGGTTGGATTAAATGATGGCATCGTGCTTCTTGTAGAGTGTGAAACTTTGCTCGTTCGTATGGTAAGGTAGTGGCTGCTTGAGCCAAACAAGAATACAACAACATTCACCTTATTATTGAACATCTAACTGATAGATTAGTTTAAGATTCTTTTAACACTCTAGTTCATGGGAAGTTAGCTAGATCCTAGTTAGCCTTCCAACAATGGGAAGTGTACAAAGCATAAAGTGCCTTAACTAAAAGTAGACTCACTTGGTTAAATATTCAAGATGAACACTATAAGGAATTTTTCAAGTATCTAAATAGCTCTTCTCCTTCACACTCTTTAGATAAAATCTCCAGTGATGGCACAACCATCACTAACCACAACAGTATCCTCTCATTTCTTAAGAACCATTATGAAACACTTTTTGTAGCTACCCCTATGGACATCTCATCGTTTGAGGTTGTTACCCTCAATTATCCTAGCCTTAGAAATTCTACTATGTTGCAAAGTCTAGATGCTGATATGACCAAGGAGGAGCTTTAGGTGGGTTGTTCCAAGTGAAGTCATGGGAAGGCTCCTAGTTATGATGGTTTTCACGTTGAAGTTTTTCAAACTCATTGGGATCTAGTGGAAAATGATCTTCTCCAAGTTATTAAAGAGGCTATCATTACTGGTTCCCTTGGGCCCAATCTAAATCAAGGAATTATTCGTCTCCTCGGTAAGACCAGGGACCCTACCAGTATCTCTAATTGGCATTCCATAACTCTTAACGTGGTGTATAAAATTTGGGCCAAGTGCTTAGCCTTACGACTGACAAAAATTCTTGGCCAAATTATATCTCCCCAGCAAATAGGATTTGTTCCCGATAGATATATTTTAAATAATATGACTGCTATGTGGAAAGATCTCAAGTGGGTAGAGGATGATGATTAAGATATTCTCCTAATGAAGCTTGACTATGCTAAGGCCTATGACAACATAAAGTAGGACTTTAATTTGCAAACCATGACTAAACTTGGTTTTGGCCCTAAGTTCCTACATATGAGGAAATGCTTATTCTTAAATGCTACTATAAGAATAGCCACTACCTTTGGCATCACCTCTCTCTTTCCTATCCATAGGTCAATGCAGTAAGGATGTCCTCTTGCCTCTTACCTATTTATCATTGTAGTTGACTTTCTCTGTCATTAGTTAAACTATGATATTCAAAATGAAGTTCTCACTGAGGTCTGCCTCTCTTAACCTCAACAACAACTTCTTAACATGCATTTTGTCGATGACTTCTTTTTTCTTGTTTAAAACAATGCTGCTAATTTGCATTGGCTCTTATCCTGGGTGAAGCAATATTGCTCACTCTTAGGATCCACTACTAATCAGAACAAATCCGATGTTTGTAGCTTTACGAATAATTATAGTCATGTGACCAACTATAATTGGAAGGTTCTTCAGGATAAAGACATCATTAAGATTCCAGGAATTCCCTTATGTTTTAGAGGTTCAACCTCTATTCTCTAGGAGTAGGTTATTTATCAAATTCAAAAGAAACTTGAAAAATGGAAGACTAAACCCCTCACTCTAGTTGGTAAGTATCTCATATTTAAGTCTATATCTGCATCTACCCATGTGTATTACTCTTTGTGTCAGACCCCCTCCTAGGCTACTTACCAAAAGCTTGAATGATTATTTTGTGACTTCATGTGGTCCTTTAAAGATTCTTAGAAAGGCTTCCATCATGTCACATGGAATATTGTTACTCTTCCTAAGAATAAAGGCGACGTAGGTCTTTTGAGCTCTTTTAAGCAGGGGATTACCTGAGTTGCTAAGTGGTTGGTCTAACATCTACATGCCTTAGATATTATTGGGACTCTCATCCAATTAAGACTTCAACAAGCATTTCCCAAAAACAAGCCCTTCTGGAAAGGAATCCATTTTGTTAACTGGATCCTTTTCCCCCACACTATCATTATTCCTAAATCTCATGTTTTCAGAAGCATTTGAAGGGCTTAGAAAACTCTACACTATTATATAGATTGGACTAATGTCAAGATTAATCATACTCTCCTCTCTAATTTGTGTCCTTGGTGGTTACCTTTGTTGTCTGCTCCTCTTGCCATTACGAATGCTACGGTTACTACTTCTTGGTATTGGAAGGGTGTTATTTCTCCAACTTATCTTCGACTCGCCAATCAATGGATTTCGGGGGGCTGAGTTTGACAATTTGTATGGAGAGATTAAAGTAATGCACCATTTCCTGGCTCAGGTTTATACCTTCATCCATTACCGTTTGCAACTAGACATTTTAGTGTGAAGCACTTTTCATGGCCTTCAATGGATTAATGGGTTGAAACTTCTACCTTACAAGCTGCATGTCCCCTTTCACCTTTTGCATGACTCATCTAGTATCATTCAATGATGTAACAAGTATTGGCACAAATAAGAGTTGGAATAATTCTGGATCCCCCTCTTCCAATGTATTTCGAAACCCTTGACCTCCCTAAAATTAAGTAGTTCCTTTGGTGTCTCCTCCACCAGGGTTTACCTATTGGCAAACGTCTCTTGATTATCTCAGGATTCATAGTCCTAAATGCCCTCTTTGTCATGGTAAAGAGAACTTTGTTCATGTGTATTGCCTCTTTGCACAACACATGTGGACATGGGCTTCCAAAGTAATACCATCATGCAAGCTTCTCAAGATGATGTTATATTTGGCCTTTTGACCACCACTTCTACTAATTTTAAATTTTTGTGGAAAGTTATTAGGCCTATTATTTTATATTATATTTGGAAGCATAGATGTAATGTTATTTTTCAAAGGATTGATTATTCTAATAACTCTCATCTCACAATGATGGAGAAATTGTAGATCTTCTACTCATTCATTTCTAACTCAAATCTCAAGCATCAAAGTTCAAAATGGATATTTATCAGTTGATTTATCTCTACAACCTTGGGAAAGACCCAAGCATTCAAGCAACACTCTTCAATAGGAATCTCTGCATTCCCTTCTTAAATTTGAGTGCAGTCACTATATGGGAGTCTCTCTTTCTTTTATCGAGTGCTATGTGCCTTGTCCAAATTTCTGCCACTCTCTCTTGTAACATGCCAGTTGGTCTTGGTGGATGGTAGTTCTTGGGTTTCGTCCTTTTGCAAATACTTATTTATGAGGATGTTTCCTAGAGTCTCATCCTCGGTTATGTAAATTTTCCATCCCCCCACATGTGCCCTGCCTTACAAACCAACCTCGCCCACCCCGAGCCCCGTGCGTCACCCCGCCCCCACCTAGAGCTCTCTGATTTTGGCATAGCCCATATTGTAACACAGCAGACAGCATCAGGAACGAACATCATCCTCATCAGATGCAATCAAAGGCACTCTAGGATATGTTGCTCCTGGTATATATATATTTTGTCAACTAAACGTTTTAGCAATGTTTTTGGTAATTTTAATATTTGAGGGCTATTTATCAACTTTGATCCTATATCATACTGATAATATTTTGTTGCTTCTTATTGAGGTAGAGTACCGAATTGGAGGATAGGTGTTCATCAAAGGAGATGTATGTTTATAGCTTTGGAACGGTAATCTTAGAAGTCATGATACGAACAGAGCCCACACATGATATGTTTGGTCCTCATCTCACATTACCGGATTGGGTATCCACAGTGTTTCAGACAAACATAGAAGAGAAAAAACTAGAGAGAATTAAATGTATTTTAACCAGAGCAAATGATAGCAGTGAAGGGATTGAAATTGAAAAAGAAAAAGATTTAGAGGCAGTTGAAGGTATGCTGAGGATAGCCCTGATTTGCACCAGCAAAGATGTCTATCAAGGCCATCCATGAAATGAGTGGAGTGGGTTTTGTCAGTGATATATGATTCATACACATCTTTGCCATTCACAATTGATGTTGAAAATCAGCTTGGACTTCCCTTCAATAATTTGGATGAAGTGGTAAAGAAAGTGGACACAGCAACTACTCAATAAATATGGGAAAGCAGAAATACAAGAGGAATCATCCAGCTCAACCTTCTAATAGTTTTGTTTTTGCTTTGCTTGCATCTTTGACGACAAAAGTTTCAGCTTCCCAATTGTACACAAGATAGAAAGTATCAGTCATTAAAAATTTTACCTTGTTCTCATGAACTTCTTTTTATGTGGAACCTAATTTTTCCCTAATAGCATGGTAGATTCCTGGTTACTAAGACTCATTAATAAATTTTACCATAGCAATTTTTCACCAGATACTTTAAGGCAAATGGCAGATCTACCAGGTACCAGTTTTCACTGTTACCTGGTACAAAATGGTGACCTCTGTTAACCTTGAAAATGTTGTTGGCCTCATTTTAACAAAATGTTATGTTGTTGAATGGGTTCAGTAAAATAGCTAATTGGTCAATAGAAAAGTAAAATTAGTAGCACAGTACAACGAAATTGGTATTGTTTTTAACAAATTTAATAGGCCAATTTGCTGAAAAGACAAAATCAATTGGTCCAAGTTGGTAGCATATACACACACATATATGATCTTTTTACATTTCACTTTGAATATGACTAGATGCATTAATTATAGCTGGGTTGTGACTTTACCTCGTACATTTACCATTTTGATATATGAATGACTTGATGAGACATGGTATGTTTGAATTTCTGATTAAAATCATGTTCATCTTTCTTTAAAGTAGTTAGTTTAAAGTTCACAATTTCTGAGTAATATTCACCTAAGCAGAGAGAAATTCTTGCCATGAACTTTAAAGAAAAACAATGCACATAATTTTCTAGCCAGGAAGTAATTGATGAAATAAGTGAAGATAACAAGAGTTTACCCAAAGCATAGCATGGGAACACGAAATGTTTTTACGAAGTTGAACCTTAAGAAACAGTTATAAAATATAACATTATTGCAAAGAGATAATGTCGCAGTTTTGTAAAGGTGATTATATTATTAGATCTCTGTCAATGGTCTTGCCGTCAAAAGAGTCACTTTTATGCAGGAATGAAAATGAATCACAAAGCTCACATAGCCACTTTCTTGAGAACCTGTTTTGTATTTTGTGCAATTTTTGTCTTTTAGAGATAGTTTTGCTTTTTGATGATGCTTTGGGTGGAAGAAAATAGTGAAACCAAAGCAAAATTTAATGGCTCGTGGTGCTGGTAATAAATTCAATGGCAAAATTCAGGACTTTACTAATTTTTTTAAATATAATATTACTACCTTTTGTTGGAAACAACTAACTGAAGCGGTAGATTACAGCAATGAACTAGCAGTTGCTAATTTATGAACTGCACTTTCTGTTTCTATTGATAGTTTTTTGAATTTTCCTTAAAGATAACATAAGACTTCTAAAAGTTCTATTTCAGTTAATTTTTGATGTTTCCAATTTTGTAACCCGGGTGTGGCTATTTAAGTCTGCCCTGGGATCCGTCATAAATAGTCAGAGTTAAGAGTTCTCCCATTGCATGAGAGAGAGGCTTCTTCTTGTTCTCTCCTTGTGATGAAGAGAGAAGCTTGTTATTTCCGTTGTTGATAATAAGAGTTTTCTGCAATTACCTGTCGTCCAACTGCTCTTTATTTTCATCTCATTTCATATTTTGCTGCCAGATCTGCTAACAGTGGTATCGGAGCTCTTAGGTTCATAGTCCGTGGAAGTGTTGCAGATCGTGCATACAAATTTTTACAAAATGGCTGGCAAATACGAAATAGAGAAGTTCAATGGAAGCAACTTCACATTGTGAAAAATAAAGATACAGGCAATTCTGCGTAAAGATAATTGCCTGGCAGCGATTGGAGCAAGGCCGCGAGAGGTCACGGATGACGACAAGTGGAATGAAATGGATTGAAATGCTATTGCTAATTTACACTTAGCATTGGCAGATGGAGTTCTTTCAAGTATTGCAGAAAAGAAGACGGCAAAGGAAATATGGGACACTCTGACCAAGCTATACGAGGCTAAATCACTCCACAACAAAATCTTCTTGAAGAGAAAACTTTACACTCTTCGTATGGCAGAAACCTCATCGGTAACTGACCATATCAACACCCTAAATACTTTATTTGCTCAACTCACATCGTTGGGCTATAAAGTAGATGCAGGTGAACGTGCAGAAATTCTACTTCAAAGTCTACCTGATTCATATGATCAACTCATCATCAACTTGACCAACAATGTCCTTATGGATGATCTTGTCTTTGACGAGGTTGCAGCTGCAGTTCTTGAAGAAGAAAGTCGATGCAAGAATAAGGAAGATAGGTTGGCAAACAAGGTGGAGGCCTTAACAATGGTGAGAGGAAGATCCATGGAACGTAATTCCAAGTGGAACCAAATTCATCGTAGATCCAAGTCAAGAAGTAGAAAGAAAATCATCACTTGCTACAACTGTGGCAAGATAGGACACCTAAAGAAGGAGTGTTGGAGCAAGAAGAGAAATGAAAAGAATCCTCAAGGGAATGCGGCAAGTACCTCATATGATGGTGATGTTCTATACAATGAGGCAACTATTGCTAAAGGCAAACAGAAGCTCATTGATGCTTGGATCTGGGATTCAGGAGTAACATGGCACATGACCTCTCGGAGAGAATGGTTTTATCACTACAAACCAATCTCAGAAGGATCTGTGTACATGGGAAATGATCATGCTTTGAAAATCGCTAGTATTGGTACTGTCAAGATAAATATGTATGATGGCNAATGAAAAGAATCCTCAAGGGAATGCGGCAAGTACCTCATATGATGGTGATGTTCTATACAATGAGGCAACTATTGCTAAAGGCAAACAGAAGCTCATTGATGCTTGGATCTGGGATTTAGGAGTAACATGGCACATGACCTCTCGGAGAGAATGGTTTTATCACTACAAACCAATCTCAGAAGGATCTGTGTACATGGGAAATGATCATGCTTTGAAAATCGCTAGTATTGGTACTGTCAAGATAAATATGTATGATGGTACTATTCGCACCATAGAAGAGGTACGACATGTGGAGGGCCTGAAAAAAAATCTACTATCTTTAGGACAACTAGATGATGTTGGGTGCAAAACTCGTATAGAGAATGGCATCCTGAAGATTACCAAAGGTGCGCTTGTGGTAATGAAGGCAAAAAAGGTTGCTGCAAATCTGTACATGCTTATGGGGAACACACATCAAGTGGGAGAGTCTTCTGTTGCATCAACTAGTTTGGAAGAAGAATCGACGATGTTGTCGCATCGAAAGCTTGGTCATATGTCAGAACAAGGTTTGCAGATTCTCTCTAAACAGAAACTACTTCCTGGGCTCAATTCGGTATGTTTACCATTTTGTGAGCATTGTGTTACTAGTAAGCAACACAGATTAAAGTTTAGCACATCAACTGCTAAGAGTAGAGGCATCTTGGACTTGCTGCACTCTGATGTTTGGCAAGCACCAGTGGCTTCCCTAGGAGGAGCAAGATACTTTGTATCTTTCATTGATGATTTCTCCAGGAGATGTTGGGTGTATCCAATCAAAAGGAAGGCAGATGTCTTTTCAGTCTTCAAAGTTTTTAAAGCGCAAGTAGAACTTGAGTCCGAACAAAGGATCAAGTGTCTAAGGACAGATAATGGAGGAGAATATAAAACTGATGAATTTAATGCATTTTGTCAGCAAGAAGGCATTAAGAGGCAGTTCACAGTGGCACACACTCCTCAACAAAATGGAGTGGCAGAACGGATGAATAGAACCTTGTTGGAAAAAACAAGATCAATGTTGAAGGCTGCAGATCTAACCAAGTCCTTTTGGGCAGAAGCAGTTAATACGGCCTGCTATTTAGTCAATCGGTCTCCATCAACTGCGATTGATCTAAAAACACCAATAGAAATGTGGACTGGTAAGCCAGCTGTTTATTCTCATCTCCATACATTTGGAAGTTCTGTGTATGTGATGTATAGTGACCAAGAAAGATCAAAGTTGGACCCAAAGTCCAGGAAATGTATCTTCTTAGGGTATGCTGATGGAGTTAAGGGGTATCGCCTGTGGGATCCCACTACCCGCAAGGTTGTCATCAGCAGAGATGTGATATTTGTAGAAGATAAAATGCAAGAGAAGGGAGATGCTAGCACTTCAAAGGAGAATTTAGAGACTACTAAAATTCAGGTAGAAGATAAGACAAAAGTTGAAGATCCAGTTCCTCTTGAAGCAACATCAATGTGTGAAGAGACAGGACCAGTCAAGTTTGAAGCTAATGAAGTTCGTCGGTCATCTCGGGTAAAAAGATCACCAACTTGGCACTCAGATTATGTTATTGAAAGTAATGTTGCATATTGCCTTTTAACAGAGGATGGAGAGCCCTCAACTTTACATGAAGCTCTCAAAAGTCCAGATGTGTCTTTGTGGATGGTAGCAATGCAAGAGGAGATTGAAGCTTTACACAAAAACAAGACATGGGATCTTGTTACACTACCACAAGGAAGAAAGGCTATTGGAAACAAATGGGTCTACAAGATCAAACGTGATAGTAATGACCAAGTGGAGCGATATCGTGCAAGATTGGTGGTAAAGGGATATGCTCAAAAAGAAGGAATTGACTTCAATGAGATATTTTCTCCTGTGGTTAGACTTACAACAGTCAGAGTAGTCCTAGCAATGTGTGCTACATTTGATCTACATCTAGAACAACTAGATGTGAAAACTGCTTTTCTGCATGGAGATCTTGAAGAAGAGATTTATATGCTCCAACCAGAAGGTTTTGCAGAAGAAGGCAAAGAGAACTTGGTTTGCAGGTTGAACAAATCTCTGTACGGTCTCAAACAGGCGCCAAGGTGTTGGTACAAGAGATTTGACTCGTATATCATGAGCCTTGGCTACAATAGACTCAATGCAGACCCTTGTACGTATTTCAAGAGGTTTGATGAAGATTTCATCATTTTGCTATTGTATGTGGATGACATGTTGGTTGTAGGTCCCAACAAAGAGCAAATCCAAGAATTGAAGGCACAGTTGGCTAGGGAATTTGATATGAAAGACTTGGGACCAGCAAACAAGATTCTAGGGATGCAAATTCACCGAGACAGAAATAACAAGAAGATTTGGCTTTCTCAGAAAAATTACTTGGGTAAGATCTTGCGACGCTTCAACATGCAAGATTGTAAGCCAATATCTACCCCACTTCCTGTTAATTTCAAATTATCCTCCGAGATGTGTCCTAGCACTGAAGTAGAGAGGAATGAGATGTCTCGAGTACCATATGCATCAGCAGTGGGAAGCCTAATGTTTGCTATGATTTGTACAAGACCAGACATTGCACAAGCAGTGGGAGTAGTCAGTCGGTACATGGCAAACCCTGGACGAGAGCATTGGAGCATTGTTAAGAGAATCCTGAGATACATTAAGGGTACCTCAGATGTTGCATTATGTTATGGAGGATCTGAATTTACTATTAAAGGTTATGTGGATTCAGATTTTGCAGGTGATCCAGATAAAAGAAAATCTACTACAGGTTATGTGTTTACACTTGCAGGAGGAGCTATTAGCTGGGTATCAAGATTGCAAACAGTAGTCGCATTATCTACAACAGAAGCAGAATACATGGTAGCTACCCAAGCTTGCAAGGAAGCAATTTGGATTCAAAGGTTGTCAGAGGAGCTTGGATACAAACAGGAGAAGATTCCTTTATTTTGTGATAATCAAAGCACCTTACATATTGCAAAGAATCCAGCTTTTCATTCCAGGACTAAACACATAGGTGTACAATTTCACTTTGTTCGTAACGTAGTAGAAGATGGAAGTGTGGCTATGCAGAAGATACACACCAAGGATAATCTTGCAGATGTTCTGACCAAGCCGATTAACATGGACAAGTTTTCCTGGAGTAGATACTCATATGGCCTAGCAATAACATAGAATGGTCAGGTAGAAAGGATGGTGTGGAGATATGATTGCTCCTCAATCAAAATCTCCAAGTGGGAGATTGTTGGAAACAACTAACTGAAGCGGTAGATTACAGCAATGAACTAGCAGTTGCTAATTCATGAATTGCACTTTCTGTTTCTATTGTCGATAGTTTTTTGAATTTTCCTTAAAGATAACATAAGACTTATAAAAGGTCTATTTCAGTTAATTTTTGATGTTTCCAATTTTGTAACCCGGGTGTGGCTATTTAAGTTTGCCCTGGGATCCATCATAAATCGTCAGAGTTAAGAGTTCTCCCATTGCATGAGAGAGAGGCTTCTTCTTGTTCTCTCCTTGTGATGAAGAGAGAAGCTTGTTATTTCCGTTGTTGATAATAAGATTTTTCTGTAATTACCTATCGTCCAACTGCTCTTTATTTTCATCTCATTTCATATTTTGCTGCTAGATCTGCTAACACCTTTTACTTTTAAAAAATACAATTTCTTTTATTTTTATGGTGAAAGGAACTTAATATAAGGGCAAACAACAATTTGTATAATCAGTAAAGTATAACAAAATAAAAAAACAACAAAAGAACTTAAATAAAATTGAATTGGTAAAAACTAGGGCAGTTTTCCTAAATATAATTCACCTGTTAAAAATCTAGGTTCAAGACTATGACTAGGATTTGAAATTGATGCTGAAATGTTTTTTTTTTTTACCATTTTAATGAAAAAATAACTTTAGAATTTTTAAGTTATAGTAAATAAAGGTAATGTAAAATCTCTTGTCAATATCATTTAGGTGTATATTTAATTAGATATGATTGGCACATAGGAATGACCAACTTTATATATGCTTTTAAAGTACAAAAAGTTTTTTTGAAGATGAAGAATGGTAAAGTGATAAAATTGGACATAGATGTATTAAAGCCTATTGGAGATATAGGAATAACTTGGTCAACAAAATTATTCAACAAGATCTAAGAGGAAGAGAGAATGTCAAATCAAAGGGGAAACACTATAGTATTCATCTACAAAAACAATAGAGACATGCAAGAAGCATTATGGTACTTATCTACAATAACAAGGGAGATGTGCAAAACTATGTAAATTATGTAGGCATCAAGCTTATGAATTGCATTATAAAGTTATGTGAAAAGGTTATAGAATAATGCTTTAAGAAAACATTAATCATTTTTAAGACTTAATTTAATTTTATATCTAGAAGATTAACTATGAAAGCAATTTTCTTGCTAAGATATATGATGGAAAAGTACAATATAGAAAGAGGACACTAATAATTTTCATTAATTTAGAGAAAACTTATGCCAAAATCCCTTGAGAGAATATTTGGTGTATGTTAAAATTTTTTTGGGAACATAAATACTATGCAAGATATCGATTATGAAGTCACAGATCAAGTTTGCACTATTTGTAGAGAGATTACAAATTTCTTGATGAAACTTGGGTTACATGTCGCAAATCAAGTTTGCACTATTTGTAGAGATTACAAATTTCTTTGTGAAACTAGGATTACATCAAGGATCTATTGCAACCCCTCATTTATTTGCTATTGTTACAAACAAGTTAATTACATACAAGATGATATCCCTTTGTGCTGGATTTTTATAGATTATATTATATTGGTTAATAAAAATAAGGAAGACATGGTTGTAAAATTCTAGTGTTGAAAAACTACTTAGAATCAAAGAGGGCAAGGATTAATAGAAATAAACTTGAATACATAGAGTGCATTTTTAATAAGAAAGTGAGTAATGAAGGTATGAAGATTAAAATAAGAAGTTACTTAAAGTAAGTATTTCACATACTTGGGATCACTTGTTCAAATAAATAATGATATGATAGGTAAAATTTAAGCAGGATGGATGAAATGGTAAGAAAATAATGATGTGCTTTCTAATAATAGAATCCTTGCTAGGTTTAAGTCAACGTTCCATGAACTACTATTAGACATATGATCCTTATGGTATAGAATGTTGGCTTATTAAAAAGCATCAAACTCAACATATGCATGTAGTAGAGATGTGAACACTAAGCTGGATATTAAGTGTTATTAGAAAAGACCAAATCAATAATTCTCTTATTTAGAAAATTTTTGAATAATAGCCATAACAACAAAAAGTAAATGTGATCTTAGATGATTTCATCATGTGGTTGAAGACTAAAAAATACACCAATTAGAAGAAGTCACTTTATTAAAATTAAGAAATAAGGTAGACTAAAACATATTTGGTTTGCAAAAATAAATAAATACATCTAAGATTTAGGTATTAATGATAATTTGGTTTTTCACAAGAGTGAATGACAATAAAGAATTCATATAAACAACCTCATGTAGTTGTGATACAACTAGGATATATAATGATAATGATTGTTACAATTATCCTAATGAGGTAAATTGTTGTTTGCACAGATATCTTCATCTCCACATTAAAAACTCATTACCTTGCTTTGCTTAATGTTAAAGTTCCATGAATCTCGTATAGAAACAATCAATAACACTTCTCTTTACAAAAAACCTTTTACTAAGAAATGAAAACTAATGACACTTCTAAATAAGGACAATGTTTGATCCTTCTCTTATCCTAGAAGAGAGTCTTTTCAAGATTGGTTGTAATGATGAAAACTTAAAAAGGCATCCACAAAACCATTGGAATTTTTCTTTAGACTCTCTACTATGGTAATGATATAATGTATTTTAATTTTTTTTTAATTTTCATTCTTCTTTTGATCTTTGATTAGATTTTCAATTCTTTAAAGTCAACATTATAGATAATGGTTATGAATCAGGAGATTAAGTCTCCTCATAAAAATCAAACTTAAACAATGAGGTGTTAGTGTGGTGGTAGCCTAGTAACCTGAAGTCACAAGTTCAATTCTACTAGGTAGCATTTAGTTATGAACTTCTATAAATCTTTGGGCATACATGTGTTTCACTTGTTTTGGGTTCCAATGCCCCCCATAAAAATCAAACTTAAAATATAGTAAACTAAGTAAGAGTCAAAGAAGAGTGTGTCGTAAGTGAATCCTCAAGAAAAATGAAGGTAGTCTATGGGTTAAAGATTAAAGGTTTAAGGAACACATAGTAGCTAAATGCTGCACACAAAAAGAGGGTATGAACTTTAATGAATTATTTTCTCTTATCATTGAAGATACTTCCATTTGCATGTTACTTGTTTTATTTACATTACTCAAAACTAGAGTGGCTTGATGTCAACGGGGATTACCAAGTTCTATGCTATTGGGTGAACAAAGAAATAATGCTATTGGGATTACCAAGCGAATATGTGTTTACAGATGAAACTGGTCATGCTCATTTCACCAGTTCATTAATGTACATGGAATTGTAGATATTAACTAAGTACATGGAATATAAATTGCATTAAAAGTAGATTTAATCTAAGTTAAAGTGCTATAATAAATAAGAATCAATCTTGATCTTATTTTCATTCATAGAATGTGTTAAGGTACATTGCCACTCAAAGAAGATGTCATACAACTGACTTAGATTTGCACTATGGGCACTCATTAAGTACTCTCTAAGACTATAGAATAAAATTGCAAGAGTCTGGCTACTCTATAGAAAAGACCTCCCTAAACATAGTGGATGAGCTTGTATTTATAAACTTTATTATGGAGTTGTGTTGACAACCTCATAAACACAACAAACGCTATGTCGACATGGCCCCATTGATGGGGAAACACCATGTCAATGAGGATGCATCAACAAGGGCCCATCAATGGGGCCCCATCAATGTGACACTTTGACACTGCATCATACCCCCACGACTGAATGAGAACTCATCCTTAAGTTAATAGGATAGGAATGATCTTTCTTTACAAAAAATTGGGAATGATGAGATTATTCACTGACGCTAACTACTGATTGACTCTGAGTGTCATATTACAAACTTTTACTCAAGTGGGTGCATACAAAATGACAAAGTGACAAAAGACTAGACAGACATTGAAGATTACAAAATTTGTAGAGATCTTCAAAAATCTACTGAAGATGATTCTTCTTGTTGCCACTAGTGGTGGTAGACTTCCAACCTTGATTGTTATGTTGATGCTTCTTTGGTTATGTAGAACATTCTTAAAGGATGGACCAAAATTTCTTCTCATCATCCCATAGATCTAGCAAAAATGTGATGCTTGAGCTACTATCTTGTATGTGCTATGATTTGTCCATGGGCATATCCTTTGTTGTTCCCCTCTTGGCTTTGTTTTCATGGCTAAAAAAAGACCTTTTTTAAAGCATTTCTTTTAGCATCACGTATAGTCACCAAAGGATTAGCATTAGTTTTGGTAAATTTTCCTTAATAATTAACCCTTTTTGGATCCCTTAGTTTTCATTTAAGCACAAGGTGATGACAACATCCTATGCCCAAGGTTATGAGGTAACTAAAATCATCAAGCTGTTCACATTATTTTGATAAATTACTATTAGTTACCATAATGTTTGAAAATATGATGTTAGAAAAATTTCAAAGTAAATAAGAAAAATTTCAAAGTCGACATCCCTAGCCCCCATGACTAATAAGTGTAACTCTAAAAGCACACAGGTTTTTGAACAATTGAAACCAAAGATCTAATTGAGAAGGTGGAAAACAAATATTAATGGATATGGAAATAGAAAAGTAGGAGAAATTAATGAAATTGATGAGAAGTAGTGCCAAAATTATGCATAAATTCAGAGAAACCATCATTGATGTTCTAGAAGATTTGAAGGTTAGTTCAAAGCCATGATTAACAAAAGTTATGCAGTGGGTCCTTCCCAAAGCACACTCCTGCCATAATGCCCTTGCTTAGCCACTTCTTTAGATGTTCATGGGCATCCTAGAAGTTAAATATAAATCATGTCCTTATCTAAACAACACACAACTACCTTGGTTGGGATGTTACACTAAACTACACATAACCAAAAGGCTCAAAATCACATGCAATAGTGAGGTGAATAATGGGATGAGAAGGGATTGCAAAGATTGGGATGCAAGGTGCTTGACCATGTCCACAATAGGTTCTTGTAAAAAATGTGATAAAAATTATTAGCATACTTATCCATCCAAGTTTAAACCAACTCCATACCATAAATAGTGACCTTGCATTGATGTGCTCCATCTTGCCAACCACCATGAGTCCACAGCCACCTCAAAGAACAATCATCACTCCAAATAGAGAAGAAAAGAGAAGAAGAAATGATGGCCTTAGTTAGAGGGGCATCTTCAGGCATGGGTAACATGTATTTCTAGCCCACAACTAGTGCTTGTAGCTTGTTATTGTGTCTAAGGGGTGTTCTTTGAATTCTGATTATTGTTATTTTTTTGCATTATATATATATATATATAGAATTTTTAAATNTTCTGATTATTGTTATTTTTTTGCATTATATATATATATATATAGACTTTTTTAATTTTTTTTTGAATTTATATTTTTTTGAAATCAGAACCACACCATGCAAAGACAGAGCTTCCTTTTTATTGGTTGATAGAGGAGTGATGATACATTCCAAGAGGAGTCATAAACCACATAAAGGAAGTTAAGAAGAGAACCTAACAAATGCCCTTGAGGTCACACCCTTAACATTCCCACTTGGTCATTCCCTCTTTCTTCAAGGTACAATGATCATTGATTAATTTTAGTTTCATTAAATAAGAACCAAATTTTTTCCATGAAAAAGACCTTTTATTCAAAGAATTGGAGGGATGGATGAAGTGGTCTCACTCCTTTACATAATTACTTACCCAATCATCTTGATAGCATAGCACAAAAACCCAACACATAGTGTTGACTTTTACATCATCACTTAGCAATATTATTAACAAAAACATGAAATACATTCATAAAACATAAAGATAATGACTCAAGAAAAGAGAAAAATATTAAAAAATGAAAAACATAAGAAGAATCAAAAAATTTTGGAAGAAATAGAAAAATGATAAAAAAATTGTAAAACAAAAAAGGTGAAAAATACTTATTAGTTCTTAAATAAGGGTTGAGAATCTCCCCCATGACTAACCTTATGGCCATACATTCGGGAGATGGACTACACAATCCTTTGGTTATACACCACTAGTTTTCCATCTATCACCATTACTGATTTAATTAATCATGTGGTAGTATATTTAAGATTGGTGATAGTCTCTTTTTGATCATTCAGAGATGTATCTTCATTTGGACTTGAAGGTATTTCCATTTTGGAGGATCTAAATGTGTTTGCTTCTTCTTCTTGATATTCTATTTTAATTCTTAGGTCTCTATGTTTAATCTTTTTTTCCGGTGTATAATTAGTGTAAGATATATGTGTCTAAGTCCTTTGTTTGGTTTATTTTCATAAGTTTACAAGTAATAAGTGGATCCGTTGTTTCCATGCATCTTTAAAATAGTTTTTTATTCTTATTTTCAAGCCATTGGGTGTCTTTTGGTTTAGTGGCTATTGCGTAGACTAGTTTTTGCTCACACACATGTTTCTTAGCTTTATTGTGGGTTGTGTTAATATTTTGAATTTTTGGGCCACAACTACACCATTTACTATTAGTGATGCATGGATTTTTCTATCTCTCCATAGTGATAAGTTCATTATTTATGCCCTTGTATTGGAATGGTAATGGTTGTTGGCCTTTTTGTATGATTAGATGGCATTGTTCTAACAAGGATGGTTGTTGCATTATATTGGCCTTGTGTTAGTTTTGATAAGTTAGTAGGTCCACAAGTGTTGTGCTTACGCATGGGAACCATCCTAAAGAAAGGGCATTTCTGAGATTGTGGTGGAGATCTACTAGCATGATCATTTTTGTGTATGTTCATAGCACAAGTGGCATTCTTTTATTGATTTTGTGGTGCTGAACCTTCCTGTGTTGCTGGCCATGACATGCGATGGAGGGTGAGAGGTGTGATGTGGTGATTCTTAGAAGATGTTGCAGGTTGATGATATTTAGAAGAGTGCTAGTAGTGATTTAAGATAGAGGAGGTAGAACCAGTTGGGAAAATAGGTTCTTGAATGTAATATCCATATGGGTTCAGCTAGCAGTAAGGGTACTGTTGATTTGATGATGGCCTTCCCCATGACTGTGGGTTTTGCCACTGCCTTTAATAGTAGTTTTAAGTTTGATAAGAAGTCCCACTAGGATAGTACATTTGGTTGCAAGATTATCTATAATTACCTTTTGAGTAAGATAGTTTCCTAAGCATTTGCTTTTGTATGAATCTAGGATTCAATGCAAAAGCCCAATACTCATGTAGATGTAACATGATTGGGTAATGGCTCTTTGGATGATCATATAGGTAGATGTCACATCCATCATCGTCTTCTATGATTAAGTCTATAGCCTCTTCTTATATAGCTATTTTCCCTTTTTGTCGATAAGTGTTCCTAGCTATTTCTCGGTTCTTTTTCCTCTCTTATTTTGATCACTTGATTGGTTTTGCATTACTCTCTCCTCTACAGTTGTTACATAAGTTGTAACTTTATGATTCATCGACTCCCACATCTTATTGAGCCTTGCTTGAAGCTCATTAATAGACTTTTGTATTGGCAAGGTTTGTTGTGAAATCACCTCATTGAGAGCTGCCTATTTTTCCTTATCATAGATATGGACCCTTTTCTTTTGAAGAGTTGGATCCTAGTTATTTTTGTCAACATTCTCTTATTTACATAGCTCTCCTTCTTCTTTTTCCACACACTTGATTAGCTTTTAGATCTAATGGGTTTCAAATTTATATAATTGACCTTGAGCATACATCCCAAGGGTCTCTCTTGTTTGACTACAAAGCCCATCTATGATGTGGAAAAGTTACTCTTCTTAAGAGAAAATATGGCTTGAACATCTATGTAGTAGAAAATAGTATCTATCTAGGGCCATATTCCAAGGGTTCATGTTGTTCTTATTTCCATCCTTAGATTACTTTCCCTAGGTTGGACACCGTTGCATAGGTTTTGTATTTCTCATTGAAAGGTTCCAACATTGTGGACCACTGATGGATTGAATTTCATTTCAATGATCTATACCACACTTGAACTTTGTCTATTAGTATCCTAGAGAAGAACTTAAGCTTTTTCCATCCATTTTCAATGTTTTTAAAGATGTAGGCATCATGGAAGGCTTGAAAATGATGTTGTGGATAAGAATCCTAGCCTTCTACAAATTTAGGGATGTTGTTCATATTAAGCCTTTTGATGTGACTTTCCTTGCAATGCCTGTGGAGTATTTTAACTACCTCTATAATCCACATCATTCTTTGGTGGCCAACAAGGGTTCACATCATCAGACATGTTGTGGTGAAAATTTCTATTTTTATTTTTCTGATTGTGATGATTTTTTCTATGCTCATTTTGATGTCTTTGATTTTGTCCTTGTTTTCAATTTCTATCCCTATTTCGACCTCATAGTGGAGCTTGATCTCTATACCTACATTCATCTTCATCAGAACTAGGCGTTGAAGAGGAGGAGGAAGATGAGGAATTAGGAGAGTCTCCAAGGCTTTTATAGTATTTTCCATGGTCCCTTGATTTATCTTTTCTAGGTTTTGAGGATGTCCTAGGCCTTGAGTTCTCCCCTAGTCTAAGGCTTACTTCATCTCCTCTAGGATTATCTACCTTAGGTGATTGTAGTCCTTGAGTGTAGTCAAGGTGGTTATGAAAATCCTGAATGAGGTTGGTCATTCCAATTTTCTTCAATATATATCTCATTAGTTCTCCAATGAATGTTCTCTCCATACGATGCATTACTAATTCCTTGTGAAAGAGATATTTCTATTAGTTAATGATGTGTGTGTGATTTAATGTTTTTTGAAAGAAAAATCGTTAATGCATTTACAACCATCGTGTATGATATAACTAATCTAGATAATTAGCACCATCCTTAGCAATAGTGCTAATGATGAGTGGCGAGGTACCCCTTACCCCCAACCATATGAATCACAAATATGCATGCATGATCTCGTCGAATTTCATGGATGGGACTAGTTGTGCATCTAGATTGTTAAGCATTGATTGCAGTTCACTGTCTTCCCACTTGGACTAGTGATGACTTTGTCATGTATGGTTTAGTCCAGAGTGGGGCATATGATTCTTGATATTTTTTTGACCTTATGCTACTCCTAATTATAATAAAGAAATCAATTATTTAAACTAATTAACAAAGGAAAGTAAAGTCTAAACTAGCCTATGGTTGATGAGTGTCCTTCCTAGCTTATTGTACACATCTTGAACCCATGTATCCACTACTAGGATTACCAAGTCTAGGCTACATGGTGAACCAAGTAATAATGCTGTTGGGATTACCAAGCGAATATGTGTTTATGCTCAAAACTAGTCATGCTCATTTCCCCAATTCATTAACGTGCATGGAACTATAAATATTAACTATGTACATGGAATATAAATTGCATTAAAAGTAAATTTCAACTAAATCAAAGTGCTGCAATGAATAATAATCAATCTTGATCCTATTTTTGTTCATGAAATGTGTAAGTACATTGCCGCTCAAATAAGATGTCATACAACTAACTCAAATTTGCACTATAGGCACTGACTGATTGTTCTCTAAGACTATGAAATAAAACTATAAGAGTTTGGCTACTCTATTGACAAGACCTCCCTAAACACGATGGATGAGCATGTATTTATAGACTTTATTGTGGAGTTGCATCAATAGGGCCTCATAAACGTAGCAAATGCTATGTCGATGTGGCCCCATCAATGGGCACTCGTTAATGAGGCCACATCAATGAGGGCCCATTGATGCAACACTTTATGCTTCATCACCTTATTTTTTTATTCATTTTCTATTTTAAAAGTATACTGTGTAAGCTTGTTGACCTTTAGACAATTTATGGATTACAACATAATTGCCCTATAGAAACATGTCTTGAAAATGGGGAAATTGCTTAGCAACCCCTTTCAAACTTTATTTTAAATGTAATTAGTGATATTCAATAAAAATATACAATTTGGTTAAATGTAAAGATATTAATTTTTTTTTAAAAAAAACACTATTCAACATTATTTTCAGTCTCAAAATCCTACTTGTTTAATATCAATGACAATGTTCCATTTATACAAATCTAAACTTTAATTATGGATAAATGATGTTTCTAATTCTTCTTGGCTATATATATAGTTAACTTAGATAATACATATAATCAAATTGTTTAGGTTTCAACAAACACCACCCTTGATTGACCTTTTTTATCCACATCATCAATGTAATTTAATGCATGTTGTTTCAAAAGCTTTTTTTATCTTGATTAGAATCACATGGTGCATTACCATGGTTCCTATTGAGCAGAAAGTGCTACATATACATGTTCATTGGGTTAGAAATGTTAGACTTAAAAATAATATTTTATTATAAAATGTCAAGAAGGTAAAATAGTTTGGATTTAACAATATCATATAGAAGTGTCAAGAAGATAAAACTTAAAAAGCTAACATATAATAATTTGAACTTATTCCAACTTAAGATCTAACAATCCCTTGAGGTTTAATTTTACTAGTATTAATTTACTTCAATGAGCATGTAATGCATTTCCAATTATTTCTAGAGGGCTATGAAGAATAGCCCATGGAATCTCTATCGCAACATATTAAAGCAAACAAAATGACATATATAGTGCTGGATTTAATGAAATACCAATTTTTTCCATTTAGAGATAAATTCAGGTGATATCAGAACTTAGAAAAGATAGAAAATAAAAAAAATGAGTATAACAAGAAATTTTTGATGTAGTTAGGTACCTAAGGCCTTAGAGAAATACCATTCACTTATTTCAAGGGTTCTTCTTTACTAATACCTCAAACTTAAACCATTTACTTCAAATGGGAGCTGCATGTTATAACTTCAATTTTGAAGTGATTAATAAGGACCAAGATGTTATTTTGTGGTTCTTCATCTTATAAATCCTTTCTACGATGGTCTGCCATGTTACTTCAAAATTACTAATGCTACAAAGCACTCATATTTTTCATGGGTTCACATGTTTAGAATGGGACTACATTATAAATAGCCATTGGGACTCTAGGATGTTGTAAAATACTCATTTTCATAATATTCCTAAGTTCATGTATTAATAATGGGACTATAGGATACATAGCCATTGGAACTATAGTGAAGATTGAGAACTTAGAAGGGGGGTTGAATAAGTTCTAGCCAATGAAACCTAATATTTGCACAACAAATGTTTATAGTTCCCTAGCTTGGGTATGTCCACACTTGAAGGATAGAATCCTTACACACCTTTAGACTTTGTTCCTTTAAAAAGGTGGTTTCAAGGGCATCACAACCTGTACAAAGTCTTGAACTTTTCTAAGGATGTTTTTTCTTAGAAACACACCCAACCCCTCAAGGTCCCAACAAGCTTTAACGATGTCTTCTATTAAGAAGCACATCCAACCCCTCAGGGCTTACAATAGGAGATAAAAGAAGAAGGAAGAATATGAACTAAGATTTTGATTCCTTGCATTTTAGCTCAAAACATAATAAATAATACAACAAATGATAAGAATATGAAGTATAAAATATCTCAAAAAGATGTATATAGTGATTTCTTGATCACATGAATAGTGCTTTCTTTTCCGAAAAAAGTATCAATTTCTTTTATAGCATTGTCAACATCAAATGCCCGTTGGAATTTGTACAATGGCTACAAATAGCTAGTTGAGATGTCTTACACGAGGCCAAGATGTCTTACTATGTTCTTCATCTTCCAGGTGAAATGTCTCATTTTACTTAAGACATATTGGTTGAGATGTCTTGACCAATTCCAAGGCATCTTGGCTAAGATGTATTTCTACAACTTGAAACACCTACTATTTTGTAGAGATATCTTGCCTAAGATCAAAGCTTCTCAGCAAAGATTTCTTGCAATGGTATGAGACATCTTGGTTGCCTTCAAGATGTCTTCTTTGGAATTTAGACATCTTACATCCCTGTGATTTCTTATTGGACTTTAGTATTCCAGTTTGTCAATTCATGCTCTTATCTTAGTCTCCTTAATATTGTATATGCAACCTTCTTAGACCTACAAGATCTCACAAGCATACTAGAAAATACTCTATTTTTCTAAGTTTTGACATACTAAAAGATCAAAAATTGCCCCCATTTTGGTGATATCCAAAACTTGAGAAAATGCGTTAATAAAAGCATATATAATTGGCAATATGTAATAAATTAAAAAAAATGAAATCCTATGGCAGTGAGGATGGAAAAGAAGGATGATTTAAGATTAACAATTACTCTTCCATTACTAATGGTCTCTAGAACTAATAAGAATAAGTCACATCAAATGTTTTCCCATGTCTATCCACAACATGCATTCCATACACTTTGTATCCACATAAAAGATGCTATAATATGAAAGATAACTATAAAACCATTGATACTATATAATCATATCATGTAACAAAAATTCATGAGATCTCCACATAATAAAAAATTTTAATACTAAGTCATATAACATAGATATTAAAGCTACTACACACACACACACACACACACATTATGATAAGATTCTCCCCCTTTTTGGACAACACCCAAAAGGTAGTCATCACTAGCATGTTAACTACTGACTTTAGTATCATCATCAAAATTAGATGCATCATGAGGAGGCCTATAAATTTCTTCCTAATCATCATTAGTATTGGTGTTGGAGTAGGAGATTCATTGAATGTCATCATCATCATCATCAGAGGCTATTGCAAGTTGTTCTCATCTAGAATTAAGCTTCATCCAAAAGTGAGAGGATGGAGGAGGACTATCATGAGACTAAGACTTTCTAGAATTTGATAAGGTAGCTCTATGTTAATAAGTTTTGGGAACAACTTATTTTGAATGTGCTGCTGCACCAAAGATGCTGTCCATGGCCTACTACTCAAAGGAATTTGATGCATCATTACCCTTGAAATGTTTGGAGAGTCTTTTAGAAGAATCTTCTTGCAAAAATGCATTTGGTGTTGGATGCCCAATGTGAGGGATGGGCTTCCCCTAGGCATGTGCTGGTGATCCTAGTAGTTCTTCTAAATTTGATGCATTTCTTAAATCATATTCTTGAGATGGCCTTGCTGCAATAGAATGCCTAGTAGGCTTTGAATCTCCCTCACTTTTTGTCCAAAGTGGAGTTACAATCTCCTAAAATTGAAGATCACTTGGAGGAGGAGGAAGACTTGCTAAATCCATTCTTTGACAAAGGTAAGAAATATTTCTCCCAATCTTTTCCATTGTCTTACCAATGGAGCATAAGGCCTTCTTTAAGGAAGACACTACTTGAGCACTAACACATAGTATGCCCCAAATCTAATGGTTTCCTTGTCAGTAAGCAATATAGCACAAATGCGTACAGTGGTAGCAAATAATTGTAACTCCCTCCTTTGAGTATGATATTATACATCATAATGAGTGAAAGGGTAGAAGAATCTTGAGACACCTTGATGAGTGGTGAGGTACCCCTACACTCAACCATATAAATATGAGCATTACACGCACGATCTGGTCGAACTCACAAACTAAGTGCCTACACGCCTTATGGAACACTTAAGGTTAATCATTCATTATCTTCCTAAACTTACTTATATTTGTCACGGTTGTATGATTAAGTAAGTTTGAGGTATGTGATTTTTATGTCTTTTCGATTTTATCTCCTATGCTGACGAGGTGAAGGGTGAAGAGACTAATTAACTAACTTTAACTAACTAAATAAGCCTTAATTAACCTAGCATCAGTATCCATTCCCACTTACCGTTCACACCCTGAACCAATGCAACCTTGGTTACCAAATGCTAGTCATTGCTAGGATCACCAAGTGTAACGCATGTGCTCGAAGCGGTCGTATTGAATGCACTTATCTAGGAGAGAAGGGTTGAGAAAGATTTAATGACTAATAAAGTGATTAAATAATAAACAATAAATAATAGTAAATAAAGTCCTATTTAGCCTATTCCATGCACTGCAAGGTTTATCCAAGAAGTTCATCTTTATTACCGTACACAAACTTGTGTTCAGGTACAATATTTGCTCGAATAAAGATCCGTTCACTTTGGAGCTCCTATTGCAGGCACATGGAAATTATTCTATCTCTGGAGAGGTAAAACTACCATAGTTTCACTACGGTCTAGGCCTAGAATTAGAAATAAGGGAGATATGCCTCTTATTTATAGATTTGATGACACACTGCGATATCACATACGCAATATCACAAGGGAAGATGCGATATTGTGTACACAATATCGCGGCCGATGCGATATTGCACCCCATCATACTCCCATGACTGAATAAAAACTTTCCTCGAGTTCCTTACAAAATATTGGGATGGTATGGGATGACATGTGAATGGATCATCATTACAAGACAAGACAAAACTAGTGTTCACGACAACGAGAGTGAATACCTTATACATTGACATCAAGCCTTACTTGGCAGCTGAGAAAGAGAGAGAGAGAAAGAAGTTTTGCTGTTGCCAA
The DNA here is from genome assembly GCA_015680685.1 of Gnetum montanum. NCBI lineage: Eukaryota > Viridiplantae > Streptophyta > Gnetopsida > Gnetales > Gnetaceae > Gnetum > Gnetum montanum. The sequence continues at coordinate 250,076 of MNCI01001975.1, read as the reverse complement.
TGCCAAGATTACGCCTTTCATTGTCCATTCGTAAGCCTGCCATCGATCTTGCTCCTTGCATAGCTACTTTTAGCACTGATCCATTCCAAGTATTCTCCTCCAGATCAAATCCATTATTGTATGATTTCCATTTGCACACACAACATAGTCTTTATATTAGCAAGGGTAAATGAATCATAATGCAATTGATACCTTACTTCGGTGAAAAGTCCATTGCTTGTGTTGTGGTATGGCTGATATGGATCTGGAGATATCATAGTGGTTACCAAAGGTGTAGGGGTTAGGAGAAAATTGAAAACATTTGGGCCCAGACTCCCATGACTAAGAGCAAACCTTCGGTAGTGATAGAATGGAGAAAGAAAAAGAATAAGAAATATGGAGAAAAAGAGACAACTATAACGTCGATGAAATGGATGTCAAGATGGAAATGAATGAAATAAAGTTGATCGAAAAAATGTTAAGGAAAATAATTTAACTGATACACCAAATAGGAATGTTAGTGGGTCCTACCCAAAGAAGGCTCATGCCCTTAATGCCCTGACAAACCCACATTCAAAGAGTCCGTAGGCTCTAGGAATGTCATTTGGAACAAGAGTTAAAGTCTTAATTGTAAGAATTTACCAAAAATAAAATAATGCATCAACCAAAATATACACTAATGATACAACCGGCAATGAGGTGAACAATGGAGAGAAGGATGGAGAGAAGAGAATGGAATGGAATCCCAAGAACAAGGTGGTGTATAGCCCCTTGTGTAGTTCATGATTAATGTGACTTTGTAGATCCCATTCCAAGTACGACCTCAAACAAACCACATCCAGTGACTTCACATTAATGCATTCGGCCAATCCATCCCCTTGAAGTAACAAGAATGCCTTCCCAAAGAGCCACCACCATTCCGATGAAACGAAGGAGGAGAGAATGGGAAGTGAGAAGAGCCTTAGTTAGAGGGAACATATTTATTTTGAGTTTCATAACCAATGCTTGTAGCCCAAGGGATTATTTTGTCTAAGGGGTGTGCTTTGAATTCTCACCTTTTTTTTGTTTTTTGTTTTTTTATGTGTTTATTTTTGAGAACCACACCATGCAAAGACTTTGTTATTTTTATTAGCTTAGCTTCCTGATAATTGGGTAATGTCGAAATGGTAAGAAAACTCAAGAAGACAAAATCCAAGCACCCAAGAGAATGGCCAACACAAATATATCAAGTTCCCTTGAAGTCACACCCTTTTTAATCCTTGAGTCCTTCCTTAGTTTGAGAAATACATAGTCACCGATTCGTTAATAGTTCTTATTTAGAAAGGGACTCTACATTTCCAAGCCAAGAGAGACCATAGAAATTTGTGGATGTATGGATGAAGTGGACTCATTGCCTATCATATCAAAAGAACCATACCTTAGTCTCAACATTGTGACTTAAAGGTAAAAATCAAACATTAACAATCAATAGGAAAACAATTCATACCATCATGAAGAACACTTATTGGTGAAAAAATTACAAGATGGGTAACACACACACACAAAATGAAAAAGTATGAATGATGTTGTGAAACAAAAACAAGAAAAGTTGAAGAAATTTTTAAAACAAAAATGTGCAAAACAAAAACGTGTAAAATAAAAATGTGTAAAACAAAAATGTGTAAAACAAAAATATGTAAAACAAAAACACGTAAAAAAAAAACGTGTAAAACAAAAATGTAAAAAGAATTGAGAGCCCCAAAGTATTAGCATAGGTGGCCATCTCCCCCATGACTGAATGGAAAGGGAGAGATCTAAAATAATGAATGTCTATTTGAATTTCTTAAAAGTGTCCAACTTCTCTTGATTGATGTTTTTAGGTTAAGGGGTGGAAGTTGGGGATGCTCATATTACAATGTATCTATGCTTTCGTTATGGGCATGAGTTGTTCCCCCAGTTCGTTCCATGCATGTTGGTTGGTTGCTCTTTCGATTAGCTATCAACCACGGGGTATCCACTTGTTATGTGGTTGCTATATACATGCACCTTTGTCTCAAAGTTTCTAGGGCACACCTATTACATGTAGGAGATGTTGAGCATTCCTCCATGTCATCACTCAATGAGTCACTATATGTGATGTATGGAACTTTCTTCTTCTCAATCTTTCCATAAATGTTTACCTTAGATATTTCCAAGGAAAGATTGCGAATTCCTAGGCATGCATCCATTGTACTTAGCCATGCCCTTTCCATTATAATTGGAAAGTCCCCTTCGTTGCTGTTGACTTCTATCACCAGGAAATCAGCTGGGTATGACCAACCACACATAGTGGTAACGATGTCCTTCACCAATCCCAAGGGAATGGTGATGGACTGGTCAGCTAGCTCTAATTGAATATTGTTGTTCTTGAGTTGGGGTAGGTTTTAGGCTTGATACATTTCTCGTGATATTAAGTTGAATTCAGAACCTAAGTCAAGAAGAGCCTTATGAGGTTTGTTCCCAGTGACTTGGAGATAAATTAAGGGACTTCTAGGGTTAGAGAATTTCCTGGGAAGGTTTCCTACCTTGATCCAGTCGGTTACGATATGTGTCAACATAACCATATACATTGAGCTCTGGTATTGGTTTGAAGGGAGCTCTGAAGCCTTATGTGTTGGAGGAGCATACATAGACTCAACTGCTTGTGGTTGTGAGAGCTTGTCTAGGATTTTGGTTCTGAAGAAAGGTATTCTCTTCTTGCAGTTATTAGAACTAGCAACACGTTGAAGGTTTACAGCTCTCGTAGCATTACGTTGCTATGGTTGAGTAGGGAGTTCCCCTTGCATTGTTGGAGCGTGTGGTATGGGAACTATCGGCGGAAGAGAGGTGGATGGATTGGGAGGATGGTATGGATGTGGAGCATGNCGGAAGAGAGGTGGATGGATTGGGAGGATGGTATGGATGTGGAGCATGTCCTAGAGGAGAAGGAGTCCTTCTAAAGTACTCCCAAACTTGGTAGTGATGTTGTGGAGTTGTGTGACCCATGGAGTCACTTGGAGAAACCAGCTGCTACAAGTAATAGCCATAAGGATCTGGTTTCCTGTAAGGGTATTGTTGTCTCGGTAGTGGCATCCCCCATGACTGTGGGTATTTCCACTACTGGTGTTGCCTAATGGGTTGTGGTGGAGTTCCACTTGGATGGTACATCAATGGTTGGTGGAACTGTCTTGGGTTACCTTGGAGATAAGGTAACCTTCGGGGTGCCTGCCGTTTATTAAGTCTTGGGTTGAGTGCATACACCCCAGACTCTTCTAGATGTGAGATGATAGAACAACATCTCTTAGGATGGTCATATTGGCAGATCTCACATCCATCTTCATTTTCTGTATCTGAATCCACAACCTCATTGGCGATGTTCATTTTTCCCTTACCCTTGTTACATGCAGGGTCTGAATCTCTCCGCTTTTTCTTATCCTTGTCACTACTTCGTTCCTCATCAGATTCCTATACGATTTTCAGGATAGCTTCAATTTTACTATCTAAGGAGTTCCATATTTCATCTACCTTAGCCAAAACTTCCATTGTTAGCTTTTGAAGCGGTAATTTTTTTCTATTCACTAACTCTTCGAGTGGTGACTCATCCTCTTCATCGCAGAATCTCACTCCCCTCTTCAGAAGGGAAGGATTGTAGTTATATTCTTCCACACTTTCTCTTTTCTGTAGCTCCCCTTATTCTTTAGCTACTTGCTCCAACAACCTATGAATTTCACAGGATCTAGGTTCTGATAATCTCCCTTGGGCATATGTCCCAAGGGTTCTCCTAGTTTTGTACCTTAGCCCATCTACGAGATGGCGTAGTTGATCCCGTTGTGCGTAACCATGGCCCGGGCAACGATGTAGCAATGCGTAGTAGTGGCCCATGGTAGCATCCAAGGGATCATGATTACCCTGATTCCATCCTTGGATCTACTTATGTAAATTAGACACTTTGGAGTATGTTTGGTATTTATCGTTGAAGAGTTCTAACATTGTACTCCATCTCCTAATGGTTTCTGTTTCTAAGGATCGATACCAACTCTCTGCTTTCTTTATGAGTGTCCTAGGAAATAACTTTAATTTTTGCCACTTGTTTTTGATATTTTGCAAGGTGCAGGCATCATGGAATGCCTGTAAATGATTTTGCAAATCAACGTTGTATCCCCCTTCGAAGTGTGGGATATTGTTCATATCTAGTCTCTTGATCTAACTATCTTTTTGATGCCTTGTAGGTATTCTCATAGCCTTCATTATATCTAACATACTTTGGGTGGAAAGTAGGAGTTCATCATGATCATCTCTCTCATGAGGTCTATGATGCCTACGTGGTTCCCTACTTTCCCTTCTACCATGCCTTGACTCTCTGGACTTCCCTTGTCCTCTCTCTCGACTCTCTCATCGAGGTCTTTCATTTCTCTTACCCTTATCCTCACTGTTATGCTCTTAATGACTACGCCCTGATGTGGAAGGAGAGGGTGAATGATGTGATGAAGGGGAAGAAGAATGAGAACCATCACCATGATGATGTTTCTTACCTTCTCTTTGATGGCTTTGGCCTCGATCGTGATGACGATCAGAATTCCTATCCTTGTCATGAGTTTTTGTTCCCTCAGTGAATAGTTGGCATTCATGGGAATTAGAACTAGGATTGTGTATTACAGAGCGTAGGTTTTGATACCCCACCTCCTCACTATTGTTAGGAGGGGGAACATCATTTGATGGAGAACTTGTTATAAGTGGTTCACCATCTCCAATTTCGCTTAGGACGTGCGGGACCTCTTTACCCTTCAACAATGTATGGTGGCTCTCTTGCCTCAAGTCCGTTAAATGTTGTGTGGCTGTGGGATAGTAATCCCTTGTGTCAAAATCACCTATAATGTATTTAGTATATATTTGTGTCATGCCGATATGTGCCAGAGCACGGAGGAGCATGTTAGTGACTGCATGATCTAGAGGTAATAGTATGTTACCTTGCAAGTCTCTCCAGCATAGTTATTCATCCTGATGGAGGATAAAAGTAAAACCTGGTATATACTCATTGGGATGGGTATATACCACTTGGTATTTTTGAGGAATTGGTGGATTTTTTTATGTGTTTTAGACTACCGACTGTTTCTTGTATGATTCCTAGGTGGTGAAGTGCTTTTGTTCGAAGAAGAAGACATTGTTTCTTATTTAGTGTACTAATTAACCATTATATAATTTTTCATTTAATTAACCCTAAGGGTTTGTTTAAGCTCCCAACGATGTGAGTGATCTTCTATGTTTTACTTAGCACACAAACACTTAGTCCCCGGCAATGGCACCAATGATGAGTGGCGAGGTACCCCTACACTCAACCATACGAATACGAGCATTACACGGGTGATCTGGTCGAACTCTGCAGACTAAGTGCCTACATGCCTTATGGAACACTTAAGGTTAATCCTTCGTTGTCTTCCCAGAATTACTTGTATTTTTCACGGTTGTATGGTTATGTAAGTCTGAGGTATGTGATTTTTATGTCCTTTAGGCTTTATCTCCTATGCTGACAAGGTGAAGGGTGAAGAGACTAATTAACTAACTTTAACTGACTAAGTAAGCCTTAATTAACCTAGCACTAGTATCTATTCCCACTTATTGTTCACACCCTAAACCAATGCAACCCTGATTACCAAACGTTAGTTGTTGCTGGGATCACCAAGCGTAATGCACATGCTTGAAGGAATCGTACTAAATGCACTTAACTAGGAGAGAAGGGTTGAGAAAGATTTAATGACTAATAGAGTGATTAAATGACAAAAAATAAATAACAGTAAATAAAGTCCTATTTAGCCTATTCCATGCACTGCAAGGTTTATCCAAGGAGTTCGTCTTTATTGCCGTACACAAACTTGTGTTCAGGTACAATATTTGCTCGAATAAAGATCCGTTCACTTTGGAGCTCCTATTGTGGGCACATGGAAATTATTCTATCTCTGGAGAGGTAAAACTACTAGAGTTTCACTACGGTCTAGGCCTAGAATTAGAAACAAGGGAGAGGAGCCTCTTATTTATAGATTTGACGACACACAGCAATATCGCGTACGTGATATCGTAGGGGAAGATGCGATATCGCGTTCCATCACACCTAATGTCTATATATTTTACCTTCTCTAAGAGAAACTGAGCTACCAAAAATTGCATTACAAAATTCATCATATGTGATAGGTATGATACTGTTAGTGAAAACATCATCCATAGTATGAATTACAATCCTATGAACATTAGCACTAGAAACCCCAAGCAAAGCATTGATAACTTGAAGAGATAATTCAATAATAACTCGCCCAACCATGGAAGAGAAAGCTCCATAGGAAGCATTTGTAACAATAATATTACTAAAAAATTCATGACCAAGACTTTAGGGATACAAGCAATCATAGAAATGATTGTTTCCCATCCTAGAGCCTCAAAATATGACAACAATACCTATTGACAATGTTGATAGAAGTTTAGATTATGTTTAGATATAATAGACATAAAGATATTTTTATCAAACCTATTTTGAGCATATGTTGAATGGACTTAAGGCTTATAAGAGCTAGATTTTCTTGATGATGCTCCTTTAGTACCCTTGGACTTGTGTGGAGGCAAACTTGAAGTTTCTATCTTCTTTTGAGCTATGGAAACCAAGCCAAAAATAGTGGAGTTATGGTGGGAAGGAAGCCTTGGTCAACTAAAGTAGGACATCTTTTTCTTGGAATGAGATGCGGAAAAGGGAAAATAATTGGTAGATTTATATAAGAAGATGTCTTCGGGAGGGTTTTTGAAGTGCATGAGATGTCTTGAAGGAAAGTAAGATGTCTTGTCCAAGTTGGGTTAAAAATAGTTTAGACATCTTGTCATAGGTTGGGATGTCTTATCAAAGATGTCTATAGTGAGACATCTCTCCAAAATAGTGAAACATCTTATCTGAATATGAATGTTCTCCTCAAGGAAAAAGAGATAAAGAGAGTGGAAAAAAATGGAATACTAGAGGGTCTTGAAGGATTCTTTTGAATATGATTATGTTAATATAACTAAGAAAAGCAAAGAATATGAGACATACCTTGCTTATACTTTATTAAGTTATAAACAATAAAATACATACTTGATTTAAGTTATAAACAATAAAATACATATCGCAAGTGGTCATACTCACTAATATTTACCTTGCTTACTCTAGGAAGTTACTTGCTTAAGTAAGTTTCTAATGAGGTCCTCCTTTGTAGAGTCTTTCCATTGTTGTTATCGGATGTCTACATCTCTTGATGTCAAGATGCTTGTTTATATCTTTTTCCTCATTTATAGTAGTTCTTCTATGATTGAAAACTGTATCTCTATTGCTATAGTGGAGTGAAATATGTTCAACCATTTTGTTCTCATTCTTCTTAGGTCTTTGAAACTATTTAGCTTGCAAGACATGCTATATACTCTTCCTTTGATAAGACAAAGTGGTTAAATTATAACATCTCAATTGTATGCAACAATGTGATTGTATATGTCCAAATTTTCCATAGTATTGGCAAATAATTTTTCTTTTTTGTACTAATTGTTCAATCTTAGGTGTGTACCTACATTTAGGCCAAATACTTGTATATATGTTACCATGAGAATCCTTCTCGATTTCTCTATTGATATGCAAAACTTGAGGCATCTCCATATCTTTAGTAAGCTTATTTCCATTAAGCCTTATACCATTTCTTATCTACCCATAAGATTGAATCAGCTTTTAAAGCTTAGCCTTTATGTTTGAATTTTTTCTTTTCTCAATTTTACCTTTAGATTTTTTAAAATCCTTCATGGGATATTTACTTGCAAGAGCCATGAAAATAAGATGAGAGTTTATTGATGTGTCATTAGTTTCTTATTGACTATGCTCATCATCCCAGTTAGTGTAGAGATTTTTAGTCTTCTTATCTTCTTGAATTGATTCCTTCTTTGGTAACCTACTAGCACTAGAACATTCAAAGATCACATTGCCTCTTCCACCATATATCCAAATTCTATAGAATAAATATCAAGATTAGAATTTATAGGTTGCTTACCTTTTTCTTTGCCTTTTCTATTTGATTGATTGTAACTTTTTCCTTTCCTTATTGGAATTTTTTGTACTCTTCTTGTTAGGAGAGCTAGTTTATCATCACTATTTTCATCATAATCAAAAATCATCTATTCTTTTGAAGAGCTCATAAGGGCAATGGATTTCTCTTTGATAGCACCTTTGTTGATGAGATTCATTTCATATGCTCCAAGTGCACTTTGTAATCCTTCAAATTTGAGTATAAAAAAATCCCTAATTTCTTCCATGGTAGTGATTTTAAATCTAAGGTTAGGAAGTATATTTATAATCATTTTAATGATGACTTTACTCTCAAGTAACTCTTTCCCTATACCTCTAATGACTACTATAAGATCATTACCCCAGAGAAATAATCTTTGATTCTTTCACCTTCTTTCTTTTTCAACTTATCATATTTAGATTGTAAGACTAGAAGTTTGGATTTTTTTATCATCAAGGTTTCTTCATAAGTGACCTCTAAAACTTCACAAATTTATTTGGTAGGTTTACATCCAACTATTCTATTAAATTCAAGCTTTATAAGAACATAGTGGAGATAGTTCCTAGTCTTTGAATCAAACATAAACTTATTTTTGTCATCATTAAACCACTTATCTCTTAGTATTGTAATGCTTGTAGAGGTGATGATGGGATGAGTGTATCTTTCCATGATGGAAATTTGTACATCAAATTCCATGGATTCTAAGAATCCTTACATTTGTGCTTTCCAGTATACAAAGTCTATCCCATCAAACATTGGTGGCTTGTTATAAGGTGTTCCCTCCATAGTTCATTCCTAAGTTGTTACACTCAATCTGGGAGTACCTTGCTTTGATACCACATGAGAATCTAGAACTTACAAAGTGGGTTGAATAAGTTCTAGTCAATAAGATCTAATATTTATACAATAGATGTACGTGGTTCCCCAACTTAAGTACATCCATACTCGAAGGGTAGAATTGTTACACACCTCTGGATTTTGTTCCTTTAAAAATGTAGTTTCAATGGTACCATAACCTTTACAAAGTCTTGAGCTCCACTCCCTCAAGGTACCAACAAGCTCAAAAGATATCTTCTCTCAAGAAGCATATATGAGCTCTCAGGGTTGACAATAGGAGATAGAAAGATCAAGAAAGAATATAAACTAAGATTTTAATTCCTTGCATTTTGTCTCAACAAATAGTAAAAAATACAACAAATGATAAGAATAAGAAGTACAAAATATCTCAAAAAGATGTCTATAATGATTGCTTGATCATATGAATAATGCTTACTTTTCCCAAAAATGTATCACTTTCTCTTATAACCTTGTCAACATCAAATGCCCGTTAGAATTCATACAATGGCTATAAATGGCTAGTTGAGATGTCTTCCATGACCCTGAGATGCCTTATTGTGTTCTCCATCTTATAGGTAAGATGTTTCATTTTACTTAAGACATCTTGATTAAGATTTCTTGACCAATTCCAGGACATCTTGGCTAAGATGTCTTTTCACAACCTGAGGCATCTGTTGTTTTATAGAGACATTGTGCCTAAGACTAGAGCTTCTTAACAAAGACATCTTGTAGTAGTATGAGATGTCTTAGTAGTCTCCAGGATGTCTTCTTTGGAATTTAGACATCTTACATCCTTGTAATTTCTTATTGGACTTTAGTATCCCAATTTGTCAATTCATGCTCTTATCTTGGTCTTAATATTCTTTATACACCTGATGAATCGTGATTCATTAGGCTATGATATCGGACCCTCGATATTAGATCCATGATATCGGGTATGCGATATCACAGCCCAAATAATGATATCAGATACACGATATCATGACTACTATGTGAGCCTATAAATACACATGTAGATGCACGAGAGAGGAGTCAGTTTTGAGGAAGTTTTTAGTCAGTTTTTAGTTAGTTTTTAGTTTTAATTTTAGTCCTTCTCAACCCTTTCTCCTAGTGCATGCTTGCAATGTGATGATTGTAATTGTACGACATCCTTTATTTGAGTGTGATGTACTTGGACACGCATATGACCGGAAATAAAGATCAAGATTACTTCATCATTGTAGCATTCACTTAGTTTAATTACTTAATTGTTATTGTTATTAAACATGGAATGAGTATGAATTAATCACGAGCATCTACGTGTGACTACTTGGTATCCCAGTAGCGTACTTGGGCCATGCGCTTGGTAATCCTAGTGGTAGTCATGCATGAGGCTTCAGATGTGTACAGATGATTAAGGAATGGATGCTCATCACACTTAGGCTAGCTTAGATTTTCTCTCTCCCTATCTCCTATTAGCTTAGACCCTCTCTCCCTTTTCCTTCTAGCTTAATTAAAGATTATTTTCCATTACCTCCAGGAGTAGCATTAGTTAGGAACATATCATATACCTCACTCTAGACTAAACCATACGTGACAAAGCAAATACTAGTCCAAGTGGGAAGATAGTGAACTGTGATCAACAAGTAACTGTCTAGATATCACAACTAGCCCATCTGCAGAGTTCAACCAGATCATGCGTGAAATGCTCATATTCTTATGGTTGAGTGTAGGGGTACCTCGTCACTCATCATTGGTGCCTTTGCCGAGGATGGTGCTAGTTATCTAGATTAGTTACATCATATAAGATCACTGTAACAAGGTATTAATGATACATGTTTTAGAAAGAATAATTGTAATAAATCACACACAAATTTACAACCATGTCTCTCTCACAAGACTACGATAATGCAACAAGTAGGGAAATTCATTGGAGAACCAATGAATTATATAATGATGAAGATGAAGTTTGGAGTACTCTGTACAATGTAGGGGTTCCCTATGAACATAAACAAAGACAACATCATCCTAACTCATAAATTCATAACATACCCAGTGACGATGAACCCCTACTGGCCACTACAAGACTAACACAAATACAAGAGGCTATTCGAATATCCCATAAGTATCGTAAAGAGAGCTGTCTACCCAGGCTCGATTTAAACAACTTTTGCAAATTTTTAGGGGGCTATGACTTAGACCCACAACAACATTTACAAGCCTTCTACGATGCCTATGCATGGAACAAAATTGATAATGGATGGGAAAAAGTAAAGATCTTTTCCATGACACTCGTTGGCCATGCAAAAGTATGGTATAGGTCCTTAAGATTGAAATTAATTCAACGTTGGCCAACAATGGTAGAGCTTTTTAACAAAAGATATCAAACTTATGCAAGAGTGTCAACCTTGAGGAGACAAATCCAAGAATGGAAACAAGGATAACATGAACCTATGGACATGGCCTTAGAAAGATATTATGCATTGTTAAACAACTGCCAAGGCCATGAGTTCTCTAAGGAAAGGCTAATGTACCACATCATTGATGGGCTCCATAATGAAACAAGGGAGACCTTAGGGATGTATGCTCGAGGTCAACTATATGAGCCATGAACCCACCAACTCCAAGAGCTTATTAAGAAGGTAGCAAAAGAAGAAGGGGAATTAACTAAATGCGAGAATGTTAAGAAATCTCAATGGGACCAAAATCTCAATCTAAAAAGGGTCCATAATCATGCAGAGGAGAAATCAACTCACCTCAAGGAGGTGGAATCAACTTTGCCAGTACTACAATCATTGGATGAAGTAGAGGCAAAGATCAATAGGATGATGGAATGGATGCATAAAAAATGTGGAGAATATGCCAACATTATTGGAGGTAGAGTCATGAAGAACCAAGAAGCAAGAAAAAATACCCTTAGACAATCGGAAAGAAGGGTTGAAAAAAATAAGAGCTCAACTATCAATCATATGTATCAGTGCAACATTTTCCTATACAATCACCCCAAGGGCCAATGCCCAATAATGTCACATTTACATGATCATTGGGGAAGAATGTTACATCTAGAGTTCATACAGAAATACTATGTTCGATCATAGTGGTAACAATCCTAGTCGTGGGGGAGGCCACCCTCAAACTAGCCATACCCTTTATACCATCTGAACCCAAGGGCTTATCAAGTCCAACATCCTATTTTTCCAATTGGCTCAACATATTATATCTCACCACATTATTATCATTCTCCTAAATACTATCAATCCATATCCTTTCCAACAGGACCACCACCTTGGGTACCTTACACTCCTTCTCAATTCCAATATTCTCATCCTTCACCTCCTTCCACATCACCACCACTTGTACTAGAAGGGTTTGCACCATAGCATTAACCCATGAATGTTACTTGTGCTTCTACTGTCAACAGTAGTGGGAACCCTATAGAACATCGAAGGCGTCCCTTTTTTAGACATGACTGTAAGAAGGAACAACATAACTCTGAGACCACTACATCTTCCAACACAGCACAAGTTCAACACTATGGTGCATCTTCCTCTTTGAACCCAATGCCTCATGTTATCCNAAGAAGGAACAACATAACTCTGAGACCACTACATCTTCCAACACAGCACAAGTTCAACACTATGGTGCATCTTCCTCTTTGAACCCAATGCCTCATGTTATCCTATTAGGGCCACCACTCAATACTTCAACAACTATGTGGCCTAATGAATATCGCCACGTAGGGAGACATACCGATCCTTGGATACCATCTTACGATCAAGGGTGACATAGTGGGCCAAACCCGTATCGATCGACCACATCTTATAACTTACTCCACTATGTCAACATTAATCAAGTGTGTGAACCCCACTTTGGGTACATTCCAATCACTGCATCAAAAGATACACAATGGTTTGGGTATGACTGGGTCCCAATATTTTCAACATGCAAGGATCCTAATTTTTCATTTATTAATTCTAGCCATGCTCAATTGATTAGTTATGGGGGATATCCTCCATTCTAACAAGCAGAATTAATAAATATTTTTTCTTTTCCTTAAGTGGGATATTTTTTGTTTTTCATTTTTTCATTTTTTCATTTTTCAAATTGTTGTTTTATCTTTTTATTGGTTGTTTCATCTTTTTATTTATCTTTGTATCTTTTTATGGGTAATCTCATCTATGGATAAAACACTCATGTGACTCATTGGTTGAGATATTGTTCTATGCTATTAAGTCTCACGTGACTAATCAATTGGACAGCAAACCCACCACATCCATCCACCCATTCTATCAATAAGAGGTTCTACTCTGGGTACAATGATATTCCTAATCATTAAAACTTAAAGTAATTTTGTGCTCATTATGCCCAGAGTGAAGAATGATGGACCAAGAGGGAATGGTTAGGGTGTGACATCAAGGGAACTTGTGGATTCTCTTTGGTGACGTTTGTGAAAGCCATCATGTAGCCTAGTTGTACTAAGATTCTTGTAGATCTAACGTAAAATGGGAATAAGAGTAATAAAGGCACTCAATCAAGAAAACCCAATGCTATTCTAGGAGGTTCCACTGGAAATACATGCATCCATGCCTGAAGGTTGGTAGCTTCTCTTGATTAAGCATTGATAAAAAAAAAAAGAAAACATCAAAAAAAAAAACAAGTGCCACAAAGTAATTCTAAAACACTCCTCCCTTGGATGAAATGCCAAGTGATCGTACGCCTTGCTATCATGGTATTCTTATGGTTGTCCATCATTAGATGAAACAATGTGATGTCACTAATTGAAGGAATGAACTTGCTCTTGATTTTGGAGCAATGGGCTAATGACAAGTTAGGCATGCCTTACATGTAGGATTCATTATGCCTGGGGTCAGTTACCTCATGTCCCAATCTCTGCAATCCCTTCTAAAATTTGTCTCACCTTGTTGTTTGTGTAATTGTGACTCGTGACTTGGGTAGCATGGGATTCATATCTCATCACGGTAGTATTTAACATGTATGCATTTTGTTGCATCAGTGTAGATTACATTTGGTCCTTGTGGATTTCAACTATAATTGTGTCAACTGTGGTACTTGTGAGAAACATACCAATTTTGGCACAATAAAGAAGAAGGCACCACAGTTGACATTGGTGGTGTGTTTGTGGATTTTTCTGCAAAGGCCATTTTGGAAGTGTTAAACCTTCCAAATATGGGGCCAAAGGTTGCTCACCTGTCCACTCACTTCGATGTTGATGCGCAAAAGGTTTGGTTGGATAGTGTGTATGGTAAAGAAGATAAGACATATGAAGAGCTGACATTGGAAGAAAGGATATACTTCAAGATTGGTACTTATCACATCTTCCCCACAAAAGGATTAAATAGGATTTCAACATATGCGGTAAGAGGAAGTGTGATATTGATGGGAAAGGTTAACACTAACTTGCCTCATCTATATCTCATGGAGATCTTAAGGCAGTTCGAAGAACGCAAGACATGGAAGTTCACATTGCCCTTCCCTTGTCTCATTAGGAAGTTGTGTAGATGTGCTAGTATTCTAGGGTACACCAATGATGTCCGTAGAAGAGCCCAAAATGCTTCATTTGCTAAACTACTAAAGCCACTAGCTCCAAGAAAACGTGCTAGTGAGATGTTGGAGCCAGAGCAAGAGCAAGAATAAATGGTGGGATCCACTGAAACTCAAACTGCAGGTCCTAGCCAACTCTCAAGCATGAGGCCCAGTCAACAACAAGAAGCAGAGCCTAGAACGAGCTAGTAAGACCAACTACCGCCACCTCCATAGGATTATCGACCATCAATAAGCCATCTCAGGTCCATCACTAAGACGATTAGTTGGGGAATTCCTGATGATGCTAATCTCTTCCATGTCATCAACGATATTATACAATCCACTATCTCTATAGATCGCACATAGGGCAAGGTGTCCATTCAGATAGGAGGAGGGGAGACTGATTGGTCACAACAGATTTTAGGGAATGCTGCATCCTTTCAGGTGCAACTTGAGACTGGTGAAGGGGCCACAGTGGTGATCATGTAGCACCAGGATGTAGTGGGAGCCATAGAAGTGGTTGAAGATCACATCAAAGAATCCTTCAATGTTCCTGTTGTGCCACTGGAAGACTTCACAGGAGCATGTGATGCTCAAACATTGGCCGATCCCTCGATGACTCTTGTAGAGCATGAGGATGTTCTTGATCGATTGTTGTAGATAGGACAAGTAATGATGTCCTTATTTGACATCCCATAGGATGTTATGGTAGCACAATTAGCTCTCATCTCTACCAAGGGAAAGTTGGTCATGGCAAAGATCAGGGCTGAGCATGCAAAAGCAGAGTTAGCAAAACTCCAAGAGAGGCTTGTAACCCTGCAAGCTGCATAGCAAGACCCCTCTTAATTCATTCCCATAGACCGGCTGGACACCTTCAAGACCGAGAAACTTAATAAATTTTTAGCAGATAATAAAAGAGTGGCAAAGGAGAAAGAGAAGGCCAATTGGAATGTCTCCAAGGCACAAGAGCAAACATATGTGCATGCCAATGCACTCAGAGCCTTACAAGAAGAGAATAAATAGCTTGCTACTGACAATCTTCGGTTGACCACTATGGAGAAATAGAAGAATGTTCTCGAAGAAAACTTTCAATAGCTACAAGAACAATTGATTAGGGTCAACCAGGATATGAACCATTTGACTAGAGAAAATCGAACCCTCTCAATGGATATGGTATGTGCAATCTATTAGAAGACGATCATTGAAATAAGCGCGTGGAAAAACAAGGCCAAGCAACATGAAAATTTAAAAGAGCATTTCTAAGACCAAGTGGGGATGTATAAGCAAGTTATTGAGAAGGAGATCCATATGGCCAAGGCCCACATCAACACTTTCAGTGCTCAACACACTGATTGGTGGGCCATATTGGACACATATGCATTTGCCCACCAGGTGGAACTTAAAAGTCAAGACCTGCAGATTCAAGATCTCATAGAGTACATGGAATTAGCAAGCCTGTGGTATGATAATCTAGCCATGTTGACAAAAGGGTACTTGAGAATAGAGCTCAAGAACTAGGTAGTTTCCACCTATGTCAAATATGAAGCAGAATTTGCAGAGCACAAGAAAATGTTGCAAAAGCTAGAGGTCGTAAGTTCTGAACTAGAGGTGGTTAAGGCTAGCTACCGAGGACAGAAAGATGTTGCAGTAGACTTGGCTTGATGGTTTACAAATTTTTAGGAGTATAGGGACAAAGCCAGATCCTACAAGGAGGAATGATAGTTATTTGCACCCTAGTACGTCAAAGCAAACAAAATGTTTTTGCAACTACCATGTCCATGGGAGGTGCCGACTCCATCAAACATCGAAGCATCAACATGGATGGCATAGGATCCTCCAACAGAAGAGGAAAAGCTCTAGGCACTACTTCAACATCATCAAGTTCCAAAACTTGAAGCACAAGACAAGAGGAAGCAACCCATGGAGGAGCCACTACCACTTGGAACCACATGAGTTCCACAAAATTTTGTAATTTTGTGATTTTGCATTTTTTTATGTTGTATCCAAATTTTGTTCTATTAAGTTCTCCACTGCGGCATGAATAAATTCCCCATCAGTCAATAATCCCATACCTATCCATTGTGTAATCAATGGGGCTTGTTCTCATTCTGATTCGAGGACGAGTTTTCATTCAGTTGAATTGTGATTCATCAGGCTGCAATATCGGACCCTTGATATCGGATCCATGATATCGCATACGCAATATCATAGCCCAAATAATGATATTGGATACATGATATCATGACTCTTGTGTGAGCCTATAAATACACATGTAGGTGCACCAGAGAGGAGTCAGTTTTTGAGGAAGTTTTTAGTTTTCATTTTAGTCCTTCTCAACCCTTTCTCCTAGTGCATGTCTGCAGTGTGATGATTATAATTGTATGGCATCCTTTATTCGAGTGTGATGTACTTGGATACACACATGACCAGAAATAAAGATCGAGATTACTTCATCATTATAGCATTCACTTAGTTTAATTACTTAATTGTTATTGTTATTAAATGCAAAATGAGTACGACTTAATCACGAGCATCTACGTGTGACTACTTGGTATCCCAATAGCGTACTTGGGCCATGCACTTGGTAATCTTAGTGGTAGTCATGCACAAGGCCTAAGATGTGTATGGATGGTTAAGGAACAGATGCTCATCGCACTTAGGCTAGCTTAGATTCTCTCTCCCTATCTCCTATTAGTTTGGATTCTCTCTCCGTTTTCCTCTTAGCTTAATTAAAGATATTTTCCATTGCCTCTAGGAGTAGCACTAGGTTAGAAACCACATCATACACCTCACTCTGGACTAAACCATATGTGACAAAGCAAATACTAGTCCAGGTGGGAAGACAACGAACTGTGATCAATGAGTAACTATCTAGATACCACAATTAGCCCATCTACAGAATTCGACCGGATTGTGAGTGAAATTCTCATATTTATATGGTTGAGTGTATGGGTACCTTGCCACTCATCAGCACCTTTCTTAGACCTATAAGATCTAACAAGCACACTAGAAAATACTCCATTTTTCAAGGTTTTGACATACCAAAATTTTAACATATAGGATAGATAGTCATTATCCTCGTCAACTATCATTTTAACTATAGCTTTTGTTGCATCATTATAGCTAATATCACTAGCTTAGATATATATATTTATAATATATATCTATAATTTCATCAAGAAAATCTTCTTTGTTGAAAAATAATAAGGTATTTGTATTAAATATTTCATGACCTTTTGATGAAGAATAAGATTTTTGTATCAAATTTTCCATGATTACGAGATGAATACAATTTTTGTAGCATTCATCATATATTCTCACTCATGATCAAATTTGCAATGCCTATGAGAGTACATAGAATAGAACAAATTTGGTCAAAAGTGAGAATATACAATGAATAATGCAAAAATTTTATTCCTTTTCTAGAAATCATGAAAATTTTAATTGTAACAAGTATTTCCCATGGCTTCCATGATGGTTGATAAAACCAAGTTTCCTTGTAATACAATATCGCATCTATGATATCATAGTAATGATGTCGTAACACATGCTACATCATCATTGATGTGATTTCTTAGGATGCATGTAGCCATATAAATATGATACTTGGGTGCATAATCAGATAGCTTTAGATTCCATCCTTAGCTAGATTCTTGCAGTTTTGTTTCATAGACTTAGAAATAGAGTGAATGCTCATAGTGTGATGTTTGGAAATTGATTGGTGTTTTTATTCAAGTGGATTGTACTTGGACGTAGTTTATGAAAAAAATAAAGATTGACATTTCTTTATATCATAATAACATTCCTTAATTTTCTCTTTGTTTACTTAGCATAATTTTTATTATTTTCCTAGCTTAACACTTTATATTTCAAGTACTTTACATGTTATTAGTAAGTGGTATGGATATGACTAATTTCAAGTGTTAAGTGTAGTTATCTAGTAATCCAATAGTGGTATTGCTTTGTTTGCCTAGTAGTAATTCCACTTGATAATCCTAGTGATAGCTACACAAGTCCAAGGCGTGAATGGTAGACCAAGAATGGATGTCCATCATATCAGGTTAAAATTAGATTTATGTTTTCTCAGTTAAGTAGATTTAGAACTTATTTCAACCATGTTTATAATTAGAAGAATTAAGAGCCCAAACAACATTAGTTAATCATACACCTCACCAAGAGCTAAATCATACACTTGAAATTCACTAGCTCAAACAAGGAACATAGCGATCTCAAAGTTAAACTTAATTACTAGCATAATAACATTGTTCATCTATAGATTACGATTGAGTTATGCATGAACAATCATGACTTGTATGGTTTGGTGTTGGATTTTTTGATTGCTAATCATTAGCACTATTGCTGAGGATGTGCCAATGTGTGTTGAGTAATTAATTTTACAAAGTTCATTGTATTAAGAACCACAAAGTCATCTTTTATAATCCTTAAATAATGTTAATAACATACATACTTAACCAAGCATCACATATATAACATGGCTTCAACTAAAGAAAAATTATCACCTACCAAAGAACTAAAAAGGGGAAATGACAGAACAAATGATGACGAAGATTAGAGTATGCCTATGAAAATAAGGATTTCATATGCTACAATGATCCTATCTTGATTTCACATTTATCTTTCACTAAGATGGACAGTTAAGGTGGAGGGACCTATGGGGAAACATTGTTTTACCTATATAGCATTCAAAACCCATCATGCTTTAAACATCTCTAAGGGGAATGAATCTAAATCACCAAAAGAAGGGTACCATGTGATGAAATACATGACAAGGCCCTACCAACCCATAGAAGAGAAAATATGAAGAGATGCTGGTATGGAAACCAAACATGTATAGAATAAGGAAAAGTAGGTTAACTCTTCCATTGTCTTGAAAGAACTTGATGGTGATGCATTTGTAGTAGAGAAACTCCATTGAGATCATGAAGTCATTCTCAAACACTGATCATTCAACTAGAAGAACCTGTTAAAGTGTAACTACATTCAACCTTAGTAGAGACACTCAGAAGAGAAGTAACAAACTTTAAGTACAAGAAATACTCAAGGACAAGAGCTTCTATGGGATTACAAAGGGAAGAATATCAAAGTCACAGAAGAAGAACTACTTGGCATTGTTCTCTCACTACTTCATCTTCATCCTCATGATCATCAGTGGAATCTGCTCAAAGGGAACACACATATAGAGATCATAATAGGGAAGGATGTGGAACTCATGAGTGACATGACTATTGCCCAAGACATTCTAATGAAGAAGATGAAGAACATGAACCTCAAAGAAATAGAGATAGACACAAAGAAAGAGAAAGGTATGAGTACCAAAGGAGGCACTGGTATATTATGATCATTATGATGAACCATTGTTGGAAACTCATAGCATGATAAATATAAGGAAATTTTTCTACATTCTAACTAGGCACATAAGGGACAACCACATTAAGTGACTAGACATGAACAACATGCCTAGATTTGAGGGTGGATACAATGCAAATCCACAACACCACGTTCAAGCATTCCATGATTCCTATGCCCTACAAAATATAGAGAGTGACTAGCATAAACTAAAGTCATTCCCAAGGATACTCATCAAAGATGCGAAAAGCTAGTACATATCATTAGAACTTGAATTAATCAAAAGATGGAGTAGCATGCTTGAACTTTTCAATGATAAATATCAAACCTACTCATGGGTGTTTAATATTTAGAAATAGATCTAGGGTTGGAAGCAAAGGATCCATGAATCCCTTAATGCATCAATGGGTAGATACTATTCACTTCTGCAAAGATGCCCAAGCCACAGATTTTTCCAAATGGAGCAACTTAGGCACATTGTTGATGGGCTGAGAAACAAAAACAAAGAGACCTTTGCAGTTTATGCTCAAGGTAGATTATCAAAGATGACCTCCCGTTAGATTCAAAGACTTATTAATCAAGTGGGAAAGGAAGAGGATGAATTAAAGAAGAGAAAATTAGCTAAAGAGTAGAATAGAGATCTATCTATTCGAAAGAGGGATGTATGAGTATGTGATTAGCAAGAAGAGGAAACCTTGGAAGAGGTAATACAAAATAAGACACTACCTATTTAAAAATTTGTTATTGATATAGCAAAAAAGGTAGAAAAGATGTGGGATTCAATGGATGAAAAATTTGCAATAGCTTTGAAAATTGTGGAGGAAAGAACTAAGCAGGCCTTCAGCAGAGGCAAGAAGAAAAGAGACTTTGAACAAAAAGGAAAACTAGCTTTAGTGGCAGAATGTTTGAATACAAACATAGAGGATGAGGAAGGGTGTGCTTTATGCTAGTATGAACACCCTAAGGGGTGCTGCCTAGTAATGGCACATTTGCCAGAAACAAGAGCATATGCACTTAATCCAAGGTTCATTAAAAAGAAAATGCCCAAATGGTTACCTTACCCTTAAGGTAACTAGTGGTAGACCTTCCAACTAGTCTACTACCCTAGTGGGACTTATCCCTAGCCACATGAGTAGTACCATCAATAGTGGCAGCAACTACAATCATGGGTGATGCCACTACTATGATAACAATACCCATATTAACACCAAACCCTTATCGATACTATGTTTAGCGTTCAATTTCTCTGGAAAATGCAAAGTTAAGACTCCTCAATGCTATCCACTAGAATACTTTATACCAACACCTCCAAGGATGGATCCTAATCCATACGTGCATTAGCAAGTGGTTGGATCATTGAATCAACCTTCCAATTCTTTACCACTAATGCCACCACCTACAATGTAGGAAGAACTATCATCACAACCTTAGTAGAAATGTGTTGTAAGGGTAGTGAATGTACAAAGAGAGGATCATGCCAACAATGCTAAAGGAAAATTAAGGAACCTTTTCTTATTTCAAACAAGTGTCGAAAAGGCTAGTAGAGTTAGGGCTTCATTGAACCATGTTCCTTATATGACAAATCCTCCTACAAATACTATGCTTCCACCACAACTAGCTCAAGAACTAAAAATTATCATGCTAACTAAAGTTATGTTAAATTGGATAATAGTAGGACCACTTTCTATGAAAAGAATTGATCTGATAATTTATTTGATTTACTTACAAGTAGCTAGAAGTATACCATGCAAGGCTCTACTAGACTCAAGCTCTAGAGTAAATTTTATCTCTCAAGAAACATACAAGGCATGGAACCTAGTGCCCTTAAAGAAGTGCAACATCAAGCTAGAGCTAGTAAATCAATCTGTCACCATTCCTTTGGGATAGATAGAAGATGTGGTGGATGGTCTTATATAATATATTTTATCATGGTATATGTGAAAAATGATGATAGGAAATCTCCTATTATAATGGGAAGAGCATGGCTTAGCACAATAGATGCTAAGTTAAGAATGAGAGATTTATTGGTAGAAATCTCTAAGGAAGATATTCAAGAAACCATACATACACAGGATTCCATGTATTACTAATGATGAAGAAGGGTGTAATTGTGAATTGACACTTTAGAATGTCAACACAATCCTTACACTAGCCCACAATATATATGAAAAACAAGTGTGTGCATAAAAAGAAACATGGGCCACTAAATCAAAAGATACTAAGTGCTACCAACTGAGAAGTTAAAAGTGTCTAAAACATGCATGGAACAATTTGACCTACTTATTAAGTAATATTCTAAGAAAATGACCCAAACTAAGAACTCACAAATGAATATCATAAATCATAATCATACACCAACAAATAGAGGAAATAAAGACTTAGACGATCAAAATTCAATTACCATCAAGATTACATGGGATAATAACCAGAAAACTAAATCACTAAGGATGGTGAGTGAGAAACATAGAGTGTATGATCCAGGGGATCTAGGGTCTATTTTCCAAACACTCGTCAATGAGTTCAATTTTGAAGGAGATTCCTTATGCTTNCAAACACTCGTCAATGAGTTCAATTTTGAAGGAGATTCCTTATGCTGACATAGGAATTAATAAGTGCTTTTTAACTTTTTTTTTCTAATTTTTTAGGTTTATAATTTTTGTTATATCTTTTCTTTTCTTAATACTTTTTCATATTCTTTGATAAGTTCTCATTCTTTTATACTTTTTCATTTCTTATTCATTTGCTATTCTTTGATATTTTCTAATTCTTTAATAATTTATCATTCTTTTTATCTCTTTCATTCTTGATATATTTTATAATTTTTTGTACTTTTTTTCTTATTTTACTTGTACATATTTTTGTTAGTTGTCAATAAAACACATTGAATAAAGTAAGATGTAGTTCCAATAAGATGAATATTTCTCTATGTTATCAAATCATAAGGGACTGATTATTTATATAGTGAGACAACACCATCCATCCAACCATTCCAACAATAAGAGGTTCTTACCAAGGCCATAATGGTATTCTTCTTATAATAAAACTAAGAATAAACTTGTTATCATTATGCCTAGATAGAAGAGTGAAGAACCAAGTGGGAATGCAAAGGGTATCACATCAAGGGGATTTATGGATTTTCTTGGATTACTACTGTGAGTTCTATCTTGTTGCTAAGGATGTATTATATTCTTGTAGATCTAACAAAAAATTTTAAGTAAGAGTTTAATAAGTGCTACCTTACCATGTCATTAGAAAAACATGTTACCCATGCCTGAAGGTAATTCTCTGGTAAGGTTGATATAGTTAAAAATAAAATCCATGCACAAAATAAATTTTTGGGGGTTTCATCGAAAAGACATATTACCCATGCTTGAAGGTTGGTGGCTTCTCAACAATTTTAAAAAAAATAAAGAGTGAACTAAATAAAATTTTTCCTTGAACAACACACCAAGTGGTAATACTCTTTGTAATAGTGGTAGTCTTATGGTTGTGATTTCTAGAGATGAACAATGTGATGCCATTGGAAAGTGGCTTGGACTTGGTTTGAATCTTGGAAAGAATGACTAATAATTACCTTAACCATAGATTATCCACAATAATTCAGTATACCTATGGTAAGACACCTCATGTCCTAGTTTCAGCAATCCCTTCTATAGTCCATCTCACCTCATTGTATATCTACTTATAACTTGTGTTTTTATATCATATAACATCATTTTTCCAATCTAGCAATACTAACATGTGTGTTTTTCTAGACAGTATGTCTTACATTCAACTCCTTGAGAGTGCCTAAGAACACTTTTAGGCATGGTTATACAAGGGCACTAAGGGCTGGAGCTGGTTTTGGGGAGGACCCACTTGTATAACTCTTGTATTTCATATTTGAAAAGCAATTCCACATCATCTTTTGCATTCTAGAATAATAAAAACACAAGAAATACTTCCCATAATATATAATAATTTGCCCATATATAAGAAATTCATTACCCATCTCCTAACCATCTACTAAACTTTCATTGCCCAAGATTCCTTTTTCATGAACTTTGACTAACAAATTTTTGAAAACTATTGATGAGACGCAATATGCACAAGCCGC